>JANTPZ010013134.1:0-10820 GCA_025593235.1 Vachellia pachyceras
GGATTGTGAGATAATACTTTCAAGTTCCTCTAGATAACAATAAACGATACTCGATTGGAAGACAGGCTTGAACTTTGAAACCTTGAAAGCATGACCATCTTGTTCCAACCAAATATACGAAAGATTAGCATAAACAGCATACTTCCATAAAATCCTAACTAATCCCCACTGGATGCAACTGCTTGGCGAGAGACTAAATAGACACGTATAACAGCTTTTGAACTAGAACCTTAAAATAAATCAGAGCTTTACTCATCACTCATCAGTATCCACGTTTAAACTTTGACCAATGTGAACCTTAGGAGGTTATGTGAGCAGTAGCACTGCTTGCGAACAAGAAGGAGAATTTCCCGGCTACCATACTCTGGACTAAATGCAAGAAAGAGCCTCCAACAACTTTAATTCAGTTAACCCACGAATCATATTTCCCGCATGATACCCGAATACAACAATAGAAGCAACTTGAATAAACTTCAAAGCAGAGCAAGAGAAGGGGGAGAGAGTCACGTTGTAATCGGTATTCTTCATCGCCGGAGTCGTCCTCATCATCATCATCCTCAGAGGAAGCGGGGGTGTTGACAAACCGAAGAGTGGTGCAGGAAAATGAGACCTGTGGAAGAAGCGAGCGTGTGTTTTGGAAGGAAGGGAACTGAGAAAGAGGAGGGATCAGGTAGATTCCCTTTTGCTTCAGAGACCAAAACGACTGAGCAAATGAAAAAAGGGACTTCCGATTTCGTAGCAGAGTCTGTAAAATCCAAATATTGCTCATGGATTTCTCGTGCCTGCGATTTTCTTCTCCGTGCTCTTTACCTTTCAATCCACCAAATGCAAATGCAGCATCACACTTCATGGTACGAGCTGCCGTCGAGGAAGAGGGGAAAGAAGGAGAGAGAGAGAGAGAGAGAGAAAACAAGAAACTCAGTTTATTATTCGTTCTTGGCTATAAGGGCCCCGAATCCCTCACGTAACAACCTCACGTGACCCTCTAACTAACTGAATAACAAGGCTATAACGAACACACGGCTACACGTGATACAAAAGGAATATCCCAATACATTGACGCCACAGAAACATGCTGATAAGACCTGACCCCTAGCAATGACACGTAACAATTACTCCCCCCTGTAGCAGATCCTTGTCCTCAAGGATGGAGGGTGAAGGTACTTCGTCACTGATTTATCTGAAACTGTGGGAATTGGCTTTGAATGACAGCAAGATCCTCCCATGTAGCATTCTCCTCACCAGTGTGCTGCCATTGAATTAGGACTTGCGTGACAGGAAGGTACCCTCGGCGAACCAACTTACGACCCAGCACCCGTAATGGCTCCCTGGTGAATTACCCGTCGTCGTCGACTGCAGGAAGGGACGAGGCCACGACAGCACCTGACCTCGGGGAGCGCTTTAATAGAGAGACATGGAACACGGGATGGATTTTCGCCCCTGGAGGTAGTTGAAGCTCGTATGCTACGAGTCCCACCTTCTTCAAAACCTTAAAAGGACCAAAGTAGCGCGCCGCCAGTTTGTGGAGCGTGGAATTGGTCAACAGCGTTCTACGGAATGGGTGAAGCTTTAGGAAAACCATGTCCCCAACAGCAAACTCTCTGTCACTCCGGTGCCTGTTAGCCTGCTGCACCATACGCTGCTGAGCACGCTGCAGGTTATCCTTAAGGAGGTGGATAGTCACCTCTCGTGAGGAGCAGAAACGGTCGACCGACTCGTTATTGGAATCACCGGCTAAGTAAGGCATATGCGATGGAGGTGCGACACCGTATATTGCCTGGAAGGGTGTCATTCCTATAGCCGAGTGGAATGAGGTGTTGTACCATAACTCGGCCAGAGGGAGCCATTTCGCCCACTGCTTTGGCAGATCGCCGGTCATACAACATAGATAGAATTCGACACACCTGTTGACAACCTCCGTCTGGACATCCGACTGGGGGTGATATGCAGAGGAAAACTGGAGCCTCATCCCATACAAGCGAAACAGTTCGCGCCAGAACTTGCCACAAAACAGGGGATCACGGTCAGTAACTATCGATTTAGGGAATCCATGAAGCTTGACAACATTATCCAAAAATGCTTGCGCGACATATGTGGCTGTGAAGGGGTGGCGTAGGGCAATGAAATGGGCTGCTTTGGTCAACCTGTCAACAACAACCAAAATGGTAGATTTCGAGTGCGATGTGGGAGGGCCACAGATAAAGTCCATGGAAAGATCTGTCCAGGCGTGGTCTGGTATCGGAAGCGGCTGCAGGAGTCCGGGCGTCGCGACGTGTTCAGGTTTAAACCGATGGCAAGTGAGGCATTGTCGTATGTACTCTCTAACCTCCTTTTCGAGGCCCTTCCAATAGAACACCGATGACAGGCGGCGATAAGTGGCCGTAACGCTCAAGTGACCTCTGACCGCGTCCTGGTGGAAATGTTGTAGCAGCTCGGCTCGAAGTGGTTGGTCAGCGCCCACAACGAGCCTCCCCTTTCGTTTTAAGACGCCGTTGACCCAAAAATAATGAGAATGGGACAGGGGTTCTCGTGCCAAGTCTGCGATAATCTTCTGTAGGTGAGCATCATGAGCCCAAGAGGCCTTCACCCTCGCAAGTAGGTCGGTCGTCGGGGTTGATATTGCAAATAAGGTGCTGTCATGTTGTCGCGAGAGTGCATCAGCGACTACATTCACTCGGCCCTTACGATATTCTATGTCGTATGATAGACCCATGAGCTTATTAAGCCACCTCAACTGCTCGGGAGACACAGATTTCTGTCCCATCAAATGCTTTAACTGCAAGTGATCTGTTCTGATAGTAAAGGTACGCCCGACTAAGTATGATTTCCATTGGCGTACAGCAAAGATTAGCGCCATGAGCTCCCTCTCGTACGCAGACATCACACGCTTTCATGGGCTCAACGCCTTACTGGCAAAGGCTAAGGGATGGCCATTTTGCAATAAGACCGCGCCCATCCCCGAACCTGGTGCATCCGTTTCAATTACAAACTTCTCTCCGAAGTCAGGGAGCGCTAACATAGGGGGTGTCGTCATGGCAATCTTCAACTTGTTGAATGCTGTTTCAGCCTCCGAGGACCAGCGGAAGGCCTCTGTTTTCTTTAAGAGGGTCGTGAGGGGTTCGGCGATGAGACCATAGTGCCGGATGAAACGACGGTAATAGCCTGTGAGGCCTAAGAACCCCCGTAGAGCCTTGACAGTCGTCGGAACGGGCCAGTCACTGATAGCTTCAAGTTTTCGAGGGTCAGCTTCCACCCCACGAGCTGAGATGAGATGACCGAGGTAGTCTACCTGTGAAGCTGCAAAAATGCATTTGCTCGCCTTGGCGAATAGGGTGTTAGCTCGTAAAATCGATAGTGCACACTGGAGATGAGAAATGTGTGAGTCCCAATCAGGACTATGAACTAGAATATCATAAAAAAAAAACCAAGATGAACTTCCTGAGCTGCTCGTGGAAAACAGAGTTCATGAGGCCTTGGAAGGTCACCGGCGCATTTATGAGACCGAACGGCATGACCAAGAACTCATAGAGCCCCTTGTGAGTGCGAAACGCCGTCTTCTGTGTGTCGGGGGGATGCATTCAACCTGATGATATCCTGCCTGTAAATCCAGTTTCAAAAAAAAAGTAGCGCCATGGAGCTCGTCGAGTAAATCTTCGATGAGAGGGATAGGAAACTTATTCTTGATGGTCTCCTTATTTAACCTCCTGTAATCCACGCAAAACTGCCATGACCCATCCTTTTTATGAACCAACACTACCGGTGCTGTAAAAGGGCTATGGCTCGGTCGCACTATGCCTGTCTGTAACATCTGCTGGACCTGTTTCTCTATCTCATCTTTTTGGACCGGTCCATATCGATAAGGTCTGCAACTTACCGGTTGGGCACCCTTTAAGGGTATGCGATGGTCAAAAGCACGCTGTGGGGGCAACGATGTAGGCTCGCGGAAGACATCTGAGAAGGAACTTAAGAGTGTCGTTAACTGTGACTGTCGGGAAGGTGGCAACTCTGAAATGTTGCAGAGGCGAATAAGCGACTCCTCGGCTTGGACCCTTGCTTGGACGAGGAATATGTGTTGGGCCAGGGAGAGATCATGGCGGCCCAGGGTGCCCTCTTGCAACCCGTCTTCCGATGAGTCTCGGCCCCATAACTCGTAGTAGTGGCCCCTGTACGAGAAAGCCATGAATAGCTTGTCCATGTCCAGTATGATTCTTCCTAGTTGCTTGAGCCATTGGGCCCCCAAAATGACGTCAAACTGACCCACGTCCAAAACAAGAAAATCCGCTTCAAACTGTCCCCCCGCCATGGACCACGCTAACGATTTGCATGTTCGATCAACTCTGAGGGTGCTTCCCCCAGCTACCCCCACACAAAATACCCGATCAGCGTGAACTGGTAAGCGCATTCGTTTAACGACAGTGGCGTTAACCACGTTATGCGAACTCCTTGTGTCAATGAGGATTTGTATCCTCTGCCTTTTCATGGTGCTGTCGACACGAAGGGTTGATGCCTCACCGTCACCCAGAATGGCGTTTACTACGGCTGTTGGGTCGTCATCCGTTCCAGTGTCAAGAGTCTCAGTAGCATCGACGAAGTTCTCCTCCTCCATGTCTTGAATAATGAGCATCATGGCTTGAGACTCGCGACACTTGTGATAACTTGTATACTTATCATTGCACCAGTAACAGAGCCCTCGTCGTCTCTGATCCTCCATCTCCCTCTTCGATAAAGTGACTGAGGGTTTTGCGACAGACACGTTAGAAGGGAAGGGCGACATGACCGGGGTCAATGAAGAGGGCTTAAATGATGAACCCTGTTGGCGTGGGTTAAAATGGAGGCCCCCTGCAGTTTTCGTGGTGATGCCGTTGTGATTCTGTCGACTATAGGAGCCGGAGTTAGGGGTTGGGCGGCGCCACACGTTGATTGTTCGTTCTTGCATTCGTGCCATCTGCATCATATTCGCCAAGTTGGTCGGTTTAAAGACATCCACCGCCGATGGACGTCTAGTCGCTGGCCGCCCAAGAAACAATCCATGGCTATTTGCTCTGGAATATCGACTTCTGTTAATAACTCGTCGAAGGTTTCAATATACTTGTCGATCGAAGTCACTTGTTGCAGTTGTTTGAGCTGAACCATCGAGTTGATGGTTTTCGCATCGACAAAGTGCGCCTCCATCTGCGCTAAGTACCCTTCCCACGAAAGATCATCCCGTCGGTTCTTGGTGACATTCAAATGCCATTTGAGAGCCTTCCCTTCAAGGTGGATACTGATTAGATGGATTCGTTGTTCTCGTGGTGTGCCATCAATGAGGAAAAATTGGCGGCAACGGTACGCCCAGTTGCGGAAGTCCGTCCCGTCAAAGCGAGGAAACTCCACGCGAGTCTGTCTTGTTGGGGGGAAAATAGGAATTGGCAGAGCTGTACGATCCAAACTGAATGTGCGAGCTCCGGTGAGGCGAAGAGGAAGATCCACCGTTGTGGTCTCCTTGGCCTTGTGACGCGAATACCTGCATGCCGGCAGCGAGCTCCTTCAACGAAGCCTGTATTCGCGACATCAAAGTCTTGATGTCAGAAATGTCCGTTGAGTGCTTCTCCATGCATTTCTCCAAGTCTCCTAATCTGTCCGAGGATTGGGTGTCCGGCGCGATCGCCGATGTCGGCTCTGATACCAATTGGTACGAGCTGCCGTCGAGGAAGAGGGGAAAGGAGCGAGAGAGAGAGAGAGAGAAAATAAGAAACTCAGTTTATTATTCACGCCTGTATTACAGCTCAATTCTTGGCTATAAGGGCCCCGAGTCCCTCACGTAGTAACAACCTCACGTGACCCTCTAACTAACTGAATAACAGGGCTATAACAAACACACGCTTACACGTGATACAAAAGGAATATCCCGATACATTGACGCCACAGAAACATGCTGATAAAACCCAACCCCTAGCAATGACATGGAACACTTCACGTATCAGAAATATCCAAATCTTTCTAGTTTCTACTGATGGCGGTGCCTTTTTTAGCGTAAGCTTGCTCAAATCAAGAATGAAGGTCCATTTTGCAATGATAGAAGACACCATGTTGTGTGGTTGGAACATCCTTTGAAGCCATGTTGTGTTAGAACTTGTTTTCTATTTTTTTCTGCTTATATTCTTTAAAATTTATCTTATAAAATAATTTTTATCATTTTTTATTTAGAAAAAATCCTTCAAAAATCAATATATTTTATAATACCACTCCACCAAGAAAACAAATTCAAATTTCAAAATCCCGCCATAAATTTTCCGAGCTTCTGCTTTTCTCCTGCTTCGCGTGCGTTCCTCAGTCTCTCTTCCTCACTCTCTCAGCTCTCTCTCTATTTGTGCTCTCAACGCTGACCCTCACCGTCCTTTGTCTTCTTCTCTCATCGTCTCTCCTCCCTCAAAAAGCCACCGATGGTCTGTACTCCTTGTACGTCAGGGAGCTTGTCCTCTTTGTGCTACAGTGGTTCGTGCTCTCTCAACTGATCTCCTCTCCTCTCTCAACGGATCTCATCTTTTGTTCGTGCCGGTGAAGCATCTCCTCTCCTTTGTCGGCAGTGCTTCAACTCCGTTCTCCACGTTGACAGGTAGATTTGAGCAGTGGGAAGAAGATCTAAGGTCGGATTTTGTGGGAGTCCATTCTCCGTGCTTCACGTCCATTCGATTTTGCATCCAACTCCACAAGTAAGTGTTGTTTAGTCCTCCATTTCTATGCAATCTTCTTCATGTGTCTTTGACAAGCTTGTCGTAGAAGCTAGCGCCTGGTGAATGGTTGTTAAACTACGATGCAGCTTGAAGGATTCAGAGATTAATATTCTGCATTGCTTTCTTGTTATATGTGCTGTAGAAAATTGAAAATGATTGTTCTATTCACATGGTCAAACAACACTCCCTATAAAGTTTCTTGCTTGTTGTAGTTTTCTTTTTTTCCAATTGATTATAAGCTACAGATATCTTTTTTGTACAATCACTGATGACCATTAATTGATTGGTTGGATGACCATGCAGCAAATGGTTCCTGCAGAAGATTGGTCATGAAGTTATTGCCTTAACCCTAAAACCTAAACCTATAATTTTTTTGCAAGGCTGTCTCATGAGTTCTGATTCCATTCCTTCAATTCATTTTCCAGGTCTCAACAACCTGTTGCATTCTGTGCATTTTCCTTTGCTGTTGGACCTGGTTGTGAACCTGTGACTTTTATTGGGAAAACTATGGTATTTTCTTAAATTTTTCCTACAATGTGTGCCAGAAGTCAACATGTTTGTATATTCTTTACATCTACTGAAAGGAGCTAAAGTGAATGATGGACTAACTCATAATTCTGTTGGAATGCTAGGGGAAGATTGTTCCTGCAAGGGGACCAAATGATTTTGGATGGGATTCTATTTTTCAACCTGATGGCTATGAGCAAACGTAATTCTATCCTTTGATATTATAAATCATGCTCTAGCATTTCATAATTATCAATGGAATCTAATTGGCTATGTTTGTTCTATGCATATTTATGAAGAGATGCCAAAGGAAGAAAAGAACAAGATTTCTCACCGTTTTAAAGCTCTTGATATGGTGAAGCCACATTTTGCTGAAGCTGGATTTACTTTTCAGGTTGACAATGTCTTAGAGTTTTTTGTTGTTGATATGGAGAGGAATCTATGGGCAGAACATTTTATCAGCGTCGCTGTTTCCATTGTTTAATAGCCTTCTGCTGGTGAAAGGATAATTGCGTCTTTGTTGACATTTTGACGGTACTTAAAAACTGTGTTTGGATGAATGGAAATCAATGGAATGAAAGGGGAAATAATGAATTGGCTTTTATCTTTTGTTTGGAAATTCCTGAGATAAAGGAAGAGAATGAAACAAACAGGAGGGGAACTGTTTCATTCTCATCATTTTCAAATATGGCTAGATACTTTCATTTTAAAATATTTCATAACCCAGTTTATTACCATCTTTCTCCTCGAATTGATTTTTTTAATCTATTATTTCATTGCTGGCCAAAAATAAAATCTATTATTGTATTTTATTCAGATGTTGACATCAGAGGCGCGAAACCCAGTTGGAATAGTTGGTGTTATCACTAGATCTATTATTGCATTGCTGAATATAACGGTCAAGTAACTTCAACTGCATTTTGAGGTGAAAATTAACACAATGAATTTATCATCTCAAATCTTCATCTTAAATCTAACTCCTCAGGTAACCCTGTTTATTATTGTTATTTTGCTTTCTTTTTGGCTTTTCCTTTAGTAATTTGTGTACTTTTGTGCAGATGACCAGATACAAGCAAGGAGTAGAAGAATCTATGGAACACATTTTTGTCACTTATCCTTGTGTTAGAGAGCTATTTTAGTTCAGATGCTTGTCCATCAGGATCTGAGAAAATGATATTCATTCTACCTTAACTTTGGTGTGCAGTGATGGGCATGTTCATGTACTGAAAGAGAATTTGGATTCTTTGACCTACTTAAGTCCTTTTGTGTAATAACTATCTACCTCAACCCATAATCTCACATGCAAGGCTTAAAATCATTATCAAAATGCAGAATTATCTTATCTGTAAGAACTGTTATTCTATCTGTAAGAAGAAGAGCAGAATTTTTTTTTCTATATGGCTCGCCCTTCCAGCATTTTAATTATTTGGAGAAGACATCATGCTCATCCTCACATCTTCCTTGCATCCTGCTTGCTTCCTTGGTGCTGCATCATCATGGATTGGTAATTCAAATAATATTATTGATCCATCTAGAAAATTAAAGAAAACGTTGTGAGTAATCTGCATTGGGAAGAAATTCATCACCTTGGATTGCTCTTCAAATATGTTAGGACCTACCATTTGCTGTCATATTCAGCTTCTTCTTTCACAATTTTTCTAAGTTTGTTTCACAAAGCGCAACTTTCTTTTATTGTTCAGTTTGTTAATTCACATTCCTGTCATGTTTCATTTTCTTTTTGTAAGACATTTACCATTATTAATATCATTTTAACGTTATATTCATAAAAAATATACATTTTTTAGAATTAAGTAACAAAGCAATAACTTTTTTCTCAATTTTGCAATTTAGAAAGAAAACATTCGCACTCTTTTTTCTTGATAAAAACATGTATAATTTAATTAAAATCAATCATGTTTGAGACACTGATAGACATTAAATGTAAACATCACTCCCAATGAAAATTTAAACATTAGTTCGTTATACTAAGAGGGCCAACATTTTCCGCTCTATCCAACCCACTTGCTAACATTGTCATCTTAACTTCATTTTGGATAAATTTCCTTTTTTTTTTCACTTACAAAAAAAAAATTAAAGATCAAATTCGAGTATCCATGTTTGAGCTATTACTTGTTTTCTTAAAAAATTATGTTTACTTTTACACCTCTTCAAAATTTGAATGTGTTTGGTATTCCTGTCGAAAAACTTGGTCATCAAAATTCCACCTTAGCCCTTTCCTTAAACAATACTGGCGGCTTATCTTCATTGAAGTGTAGTTCAACTTTTCAAATTTCCCCACTTTTAAAACTTAATATCTACTTTTACACCCTCAAAAAGTTAATTGCACCATATGGTCATAACCCAAAACTTTATTGCTAAATTTAAACATTTATCCTGAATAATTTTACTGTACAATGACTGGATATTTGATTTTGGGAAATTTACTGTTCAGCCCAAATAAAGGACTTATTTATCATATGGTCCCAAATTTTAAAATATTTACAAATGGTCCCATTGACAATACCAGACAACACCATGCGCTGCAATGGGACCATTTGTTAAATATTTTAAAATTTGAGACCATTTGATAAATATGTTTACTATGTGGGACTAAACAGTAAATTTCCCTTTGATTTTTCAATGCATCCCACGGATTAAATTTTTATAATAACCTACAAACCGTCTCAACATGGAACTAGAGTCATGCCCCTACCATATAGGGTAAGTGTTCACACTGTTATAGAAGGGTTAAAACAAAAGTTAAATACATGTAATTAATTAAAAACAAAAGATATGTCGTGTTACATAATTTTATTTTTATATAGTATAATGATTTTAGAATCATGATACTAAACAATTTCCATCAATATTAAATTCTCAACATTTAATAGTAATAAAAAAGGGAAAGAAATCCCTCATTTAGAGTGAAATATAGACTTTCTTTTAAAAAAAAAAAGCTGGATACATTCAATCAGCAAAAATATACACAAATTTGCAGCTTTAGTTGTTGCTGGAACAATGTGGTACAGTTCAGCAACTACGTCGATTTAATTATTTGAAACCAACTGTTATCAATATAAATATATCTAAGAGTTGGTGCATAGCTAGCCGAAAATCAAACTTTAATCAAATGATTAGTCTAAATTTTGCAAAAAAATTAGCCTTTTATGATTACATTGACAATGATTAGCCATAAACCAACTTCCATCAATCTTAATGCACCTCTCTAATCAAGGGTAGGAGATATAAAAGACACAAAAATCATTACCAAATGTTGCTATGTTAATCACATCTCCCGATAGTTTATGTTACTACATCTCTAGACAAAATTATGAGAAACATTCCAATTTTAGTTTATAGTGCTACAGGCACACTTGATAATACTATAAGGGATTGTTGGTTTTGCTGCCTCTGGTCATAAGGTTGATGGTTTCAAATTAATTAAGCATTCGAAAGTTGCACGCGAGGATAATTACCCATTCTCATCCAAAATTGAGAATCTGAATCTTGGTTTTAGAGATGGCATATTTTCAAGTCTCATGGTTGATAAACACAATTCAGAGGAACCCAATTTAGATACATAAATATACAAAACATGTG
>JANTPZ010013135.1:0-12590 GCA_025593235.1 Vachellia pachyceras
CAATCATGGCTAAGGACGCCGGGGGGGTCCTGTATTTAGGGCCAAGGGCGAAATGTTCAGGAGTGTGGCATATTTAAGGTTTTTGGGCTCAACAATGTAAATGTACTCACCATGACAGTGAAATCTTGTTTTCTTTACGCTGCCTCTCTTCTGTCCTCCTAGATTTTCATATATGACCCGATGCTGTTTGGGGCCCTCCCTTCGCCGTATTTGTGTCTTGATGCGTTGCAATATAGCCTGTGATAGTTTTCCTGGTTGTAATGGTTTCATACTTCCCGTTTTGTAATGATTCGTTAAAAAGGAAAGGAAGATGCAATAGAATCCAATGTGGTGTTCCGTGCGAGGGATTCCTTCCATTCTGAAAACCAGTTTGACAAAAATTATTTCATTAGTCCTGCGAGGGAACGTTACTGTGCTCTATGAAAAACACTGCCAAATTTCAAAACTGCCTGTGCTCCCTCCTTAGTCCCTGCATGCTCTTGAATTTCAAGGAGATGTCCCTGTGCTCATGAAATAACTTTGCTACACTGGACCCCATAAAGTTTGGTGCGGATACATTTGGATTTGGGCTAACATTATGTTGCTGTGGGCTAAATATTAACTATAGGAGAAGGCGAGGTTCGGTTTGCTTCAAATTGAAGCAAATTGCCAAAGGAGCTTGGCACAGATGGTAAGGAACGGACCCAACTCCCACAAGGAGGTGGGTTCGATTCCCTCTGCCGTCGTGAAGACTCCTTTGGTAGGCGATCTCGTAAGTCCCTTGTAAGTGCTCAAAGAGCCTTGGGGCCAGGCCCTGGCCTTGGTGGGGGACCGGTGCCGAACCCACCTAAACCTTTTTGTACCAAAAAAAAAAATTGAAGCAAATTGAAAACAAAACAAAAGGAAAACCAAGCAAACAAATTGATTTTGATATGATGAAGAGACCAAACCAAATCTTACTTTACAAGTTAGTTTTGCTTGAGTTGATTTGATTTATTTCAATAGGTTTAATTCGTTTTTAAACTTATACGCTACTCGCAATTTTTTAACTACCAAGAGTGTCACCAAATTATGTCAATTCTGTTATATTTCCTCTAGTTTTTTTTTGGCCAACATATTTCCTCTAGTTTTGATTATAAGATTTTGTCTCTTTTACAAATTACCCTATAAACGAAGTCTTAAGTTTAGCAGAGGAAGTATCAGATTTCACGGCTCTTTGGTCGCTGTAGGAGCCCCTATAGGCTATAGACATTTTTCCAAGTGACGGAGTATATTTCTTTCCAGTCTCTGTTCGAAGAAAGTATATTACCATGGCGTATAGCATTCCTTCTGCGCAATGAATCAAAACAAAGGTGAGCGTTTTTCGCATTAGCTTTCCTCCTTCGTTTTTCCGATTATTCTCCCATCTGGTGTTCAATGACTCTGTCGTTGGAGAAAACGACAAGCCGTTTTGAAGGGCAATTAGGGCAGGTAAGGGGTAAATATTTCTGGGCTAATTGCTTGGTCACCCCTGGAGGGATACAACTTGCCGCCATCATCTTCCTCCCAATCCAAGTCATTTTATCTCGTGCAGTCCCATTGTTATTGTCTCCTCCCCATAGTTAATCCTAGAGTTAGGCATTCTTCTCATCACCCTAATGGCACACGCTCCGCAAACCCTTGTGGCAACCGAATCGGAGCCTGATGAACCTCCTCCACCAGGCCCTTTTTCTTCTCCCTCCCCAAACCCTACTTCTCCCAACCGCATGATGAATCCAGATTCCGCCCGAACTCCGACCCTCCTCCATATTTCCTTCAATCAGGATTCTGGCTGCTTCGCCGCGGGCACGGACCATGGTTTCCGCATCTACAATTGCGATCCATTCTGCGAGATCTTTCGGCGGGACTTTGGTGCTGGTGGTGGAATCGGTTTAGTTCAGATGCTGTTTCGTTGCAACATACTTGCTTTTGTCGGTGGCGGAGCTGATCCTATTTACCCGAGTAACAAAGTCATGATTTGGGATGATCATCAGTCCCGGTGCATCGGCGAGCTATCGTTTCGATCAGAGGTCAAAGGTGTTCGTCTTAGAAGGGACCGCATCATAGTGGTTTTGGTGCATAAGATATTCGTATATAGTTTTGCAGATCTTAAATTGTTGCACCAAATTGAGACAACGGCCAACCCGAAGGGACTTTGCGAGGTTTCGCATATTTCAGGGACAATGGTGTTGGTCTGTCCAGGGTCGCAGAAGGGTCAGGTGAGGGTCGAGCATTACGTCTCAAAGCGGACCAAGTTCATAATGGCACACGATTCTAGAATAGCTTGCTTCTCGCTTACGCAGGATGGGCGGTTGCTTGCCACCGCTAGCAGCAAGGGAACTCTGGTCAGGATTTTCAATACATTGGACGGTTCATTGCTCCAAGAGGTAGTTTTATTGGATTATCTGAAGTTTGTTTTCGGACGCACATGTCTGTTATCCTGCTTCTATAGATGTACATGTGCAATAACGCTTTGAAGTTGTGAAAAAAAATTTCAGTGCTTTTTGTTCAGAGCTAATGAGTCATGCATGCGCGGGTGAGGCGAATATTTTCCCAAGATATTCTCTGGTTCCCAGATGTTGATGTATATAGGAAATGCGCTAGTCTCTGTGGCTGCGATAATAAATGCCGGCCACTGAGATTCTATCTGGATGCTCTTTTTTTGGTATATTAATATCGTCAATTTGTAGCATAGACACTGATGTAGAGACGATGCTCTTACGAAACTTAAGATGTCATTGGTAACTTAAAAGTGTATTCAGGGTTGTATCATGGACATGTGTCCGAACTCACCGTTTTTGAAATGTCAATGCATCTCATTGAACCCAGCATGAACTCATTTTTGTCACCTGCTCCATGTAATCTCCATCATGTGGCTAAACAACAGCATGTCATTGAAAGGGAAATGATTTTATGCATGCAGCTGACACACACACACACACACACACACACTGATTGGTTAGCTGTTGAGTCGTTCAAATGAGTAAATTTTCATATTGTTCTTATTCTCTTGTCCCTGTCAGTTGGATATATATCTTATTTGCTATTGCTTTGTGATGGGACTGTTTGTTTAAAACCGTTCTGATACTGGAGATAATTCCAAGAATTGGCTTGTCAGCTGAATTTGTTGGATGATCACAATTGGAGTTAGAATCTGAAAGTTTAACACCCTTATCTTGGAATATGGATTGAATTGCAGGCTAGACATGGGCAATGAGATAATTGGATTCAGGCCATGGTTGGGGCAGTATATTAGCATGTATATTAATATAATTACTCTATTTAGTATATTTATATAAATAATGCTATGAAGTGTAGACTAATCAGTCATGGATTGACGCTAACTTCCTATACGGGGAGCCTAACACCCAAAGGCATGCACTTCCTAATTCTATTTTTGGAATTTTGACCGACTTCTCTCTGGGGCTTTATCTCTTCAAGTTTCATTCTTCAAGTGTGCGCATGTGTTTCTCCTTTTAAAAATCGTTATTGTTCATATCCTGCTAATGACTCTGCTTATGTTTTGAGGAGGCTTCTACTAGGTTGTCTGAGAACTATTTTGGACGGCATTTCTAAATTAGTTGGATTGGATGATATTTTCAGGTAAGGAGGGGTGCAGATCGAGCAGAGATATACAGCCTGGCCTTTTCTTCTACTGCACAGTGGCTAGCTGTCTCAAGTGATAAAGGAACTGTTCATGTCTTCAATCTGAAGGTTGATTCAGGACTACTGGGCCATGAGAGAGTACAGAGTGCACCTGAGTCTAATCCTGCTAACCCGTCAGTGGTTTCATCTCTTTCATTTATTAAAGGTTTGTTCACTTCACTTCTACGCAATGAATAATTATGCTTTTGTCATGAATGAAATTGAGTGCATTTTTTGGTAATTACGATTGACAAATGATGTAAAAGTGATTACGCATATGTAATCTCAATTCTGAGTTCACAGGTGTTCTGCCCAAGTATTTTAGCTCGGAATGGTCTGTGGCGCAGTTTCGCTTGCATGAAGGTTTGCAATATATTGTTGCCTTTGGCCACCAGAGGAACACAGCTGTAATACTCGGGATGGATGGAAGGTATTTGAGAATAAATTTTGTTTCTTAGATAAATTAGGCTCGTTGACTGGAATATCATATTGGAAATATGGTTTGTGAGTAGAACTTAAAAATTTGTTTCCCTTCTTGTCATAAAAAAAAAAGGCTTCTCTTATACTCCCGCTCATTCCCCATTCAGATGAATCAATGTTTTTGCCTCTGAAGTTTTGCCAAGGGGCATCCCTAACTACTGAAAAAAGCTTCATTAAGATGTGACTTGTTATACGATGTTGGCGTGGGTGGCGGGGAATTGTGTGACATCTGATTTTATCGTATTGTTTTGGGCATATTGTTCGAAGTCAGCATCATTAAGTAGAAGGCATACTAAAGTGTACTCAATTTCGCAAGACTCGTATAGACTCAAACGTTTTACCTCATGTTATGAATTGTGTGATGTTAAACTATTTATCGTGCTGTGGAATAAATTTTGATGCAATTTATTGGATTTTCAATGCAGCTTCTATCGATGCCAGTTTGATCCTGTAAATGGTGGAGAAATGAGCCAAGTTGAATATCATAACTTCTTGAAGCCAGGAGAAATATTCTAGAATTGGGTGAATCATGTAAATCTTTTGGTGGCCATTGTGAATACTATTATTTTCTCGTCACCCCTTTTGTGCGGAACGTAGTAGAGGTTGTAAATATCCGTAATTATGTACAGGGCTTAACGTTTTCCCACTCTGTTGAGCTGAGGATATCATTATCATTAATCCAATTATTCAAATGAATGGTGACTGTCTAGTGGATTCAAAGTCAGTCATTGCGAACGAAGTCGAGTATTAAAGTTTTGGACGCATACGTAATTATGTGCATGAAGTTTTAATCTTGAGAAATGAGGTTGGCTTTGCTTCCTTTTTTCCATGCGGTGAGCATTTTTATTTTCCTCAGATCCTGCTGAATTGGTTGGCTTTGTAGCCGTTTAGTTTAATTTGTAAAACATCACCTGGTTAACGTCAACATGGTTCACATTTCCTGGCAGGAACACGATTGCACGCTTGTGAGCCAAGAAACGCTTAACTGACTTGTAATTTCTGACCTTGCTATGAAATGTTTGTAAGTGGTGTACTGGTGTGTTACGTGAAATAGAAATGATTTTTAAAAAAAGAAAGATGTGCATTACCGATGAGGTTAAGTGTTTATAGGTGACAAAAGGGCCAATACGCGGGTTGAAGAAGCCTACACTTTGGGGAATAGGCATTTTTGCAATCCGACTCCATCTAAGGTGGGTTGGCCAACCCATCAACTCCCTCTTCATTTTTTTTACATTTTTAATATTTTAATTTTAATTTTAAAATTAAATTGTAAACTTTTTATGACTAATTTATATTCTACGTTTTCATGAAGTCATAATAAAATTAATTCCAAAATTTGCCAATACAAACCATATAATCTATTTTACATATTTTTTTTGCTATCATTATTTTATACAATTATTATACTAATATGAATATGATAAATTATTAAAAAAATGAGAAATTAGAATAGGATCATGCGACTAACATAAATAAGGCTATATTAAATTAAATACAAACTAATAAATTATTTTTATTAAATTTTAAAACAAAGCAGTGTACTAGTTGTTAGAGGGAGTAGAATGGGTTACCACGATTTGGATTAAAAGACCGCATTTTGGCCAATTGGTATTTTTCCAACCTAGGCCACCAACTTTGATTTGTAGTATCTTTTTCGTTTTTTTCAATAACTAAAATAACATAGCCTTTTTTAAAATTTAATTTATAAAAATACACCATAACTTAAATATAAAATATCTAATTCGAATTTCAAATAATAAGACTTAAATATATATATAATATATTTTATAAGGTTGAATTCAAATTAAATGTAAATCATAAATCAAATTATCAACAATTATCCATTATTAATTAGATTTACATTATGATAAGAAGTTATTCACATATTCTATTATTAATCAATTTTATTTTATTTTTAAAAAAGGTTGATAGGTTAGCCTATCATAGGTTGGACCCGCTGTGGGTTAAGCTAAAAAGACCACCTTGATGGATCACTTTTTAGCCAATCAAACCCACCATTTTTTGATGGGTTGACCCATGAGTCCAACTCATATTACCGGTTCTACGAATTGGTGCCTTTGTGAGTGTGGGCTAAAAACACTGCATCATCAAGACGGATTTCCTAATTTGCCAACCCACCCCATCAACAGGGTTAGTTGTTTACAATGGGGTAAACTTTAAATCTTTGTTAGGAGAGTTCATTTTAATATTTTAATATCGAACAGTACCTCCAAAGAAAGATGTGCTTTTAAAAAAAATAATTAATAAATATTATTTTGCAAGAAAAGAAAGTGCTGGGCAGCCCTTGGAAATGCAAAACGGAGCATTTTCAAGTGCCTCTCACAAATCGGGATTGGACTCCTCAGGAATAACAGTTAGCTTCGCCACTTTATCCCTTGCTCTTTTCACCAATACCTCAATGGGCACGCCAACTCTGTCCTCCATTATTTCGACCACCTGAAATAATTGTACAAGTCCTTCAGAGCGTATCGAATATGGACCCAGGATCATAATCAACATCAGAACCTCACAATATTACGTTAGTCTATAGTAGCGCTAAGTTTAGAATGAGATTGACGTTAATTGCCGTGGAAGCCTATTCTCCGCAGCACACCTGAATTAGCAACGACACAGAACAAAAAATGTCTATACCTCCTTGATCCTTTCTACGGGCTTCCCATCAAATTGAATGACAACATCACCAGGACGAAAACCAGCTCGATCACCAGGGGACCCCGGAGTGACCTAGTCAAAAAACTTGGAAGATTAGAGCCACGGGCAAGAAACCTGCCAGACTAAAAACCATCCCAACGATTAATCTCGTAAACTAATGAAAGTACAAGGATTCTGACCTCTACATATACCCTTCGATTAATTACAAAAATATGAATTGACAAGAGTCATCTGTTAACTGTCTTAGGATGTTTACAGCATGAACATTTATCATTAGCGTAAATGATCAATTAGGGACTTACCATAGGTACAAGAATGCCCTTGCTGACGTTAGGGAATGAAGGATCCCTCTCTTTTAGCTGGGCTATGATCATCTCATTAAGATCAATCATTTTGAGCCCAAGCCATGGCCGTACAACTCTCCTGTACAAACACAGCGATCTTGTTTGTGCTTCCAATATGGCAATATGCAAGAATAAATCCACAAGCAGGAACTTGACATGAAAATCTTTTATCCATAATTCTAGCAGAAAATTATTTACAGTATTTCCAACAAATTTTTTACAGTTCTTCTAAAAATTAATAACAAAACAAACAAATTATCAGTGAAAGCAGCAAATCTAAAGTCGTAAATAACACAAATGGAAAACTAACATCAATATACAGTACAAAGTTCAGCCAGCCTTTCAAAGCCAAGTCAGCGAGATAGTTTAGAATTAATAACATACCCACTTTTCTTGAAGTGCTCTATAATTTTACACACTGAGTCAATTGGAACAGCAAAACTCAATCCATCAGCAGCTAGCAATTTCATGATATTAACGCCAACAATTTCTCCATCAATGTTAACAAGAGGCCCACCAGAATTTCCCTATACCACATCAGAAGAAACTTACAGGTAAACATCTATGCAAGTTCTCAGTTGTTCTGCATGCCACATGCATGGTAGGTTGGTAGCTTGTGGGGAAGAAGAGATGGAGACATACCATATTAACTGCACAATCTGTTTGTAAATACTCTCTTCGCACACCACCAAGACCCAGATCGCTACTTTTACGGTCAACACAACTAGGTACAGAAAGGAAATAACGATCAAGACCGTTAGAAGTTCATTAGTCTAAATCACATAACTAAGCTTCTTTTTACTTAACCAGACCTCAAGGTCTCACAATAGGTCACTGTTCTTAAATCTTAACAACAATGGCTTTAGATGAGAATGACGAAATAAGAAACAAAAAATAACTTAATCCAGGGTTACAGCTGTCATTGTCAGAATTTATTCTTCACACCTTACAATACCAGCTGTGACAGTATTCTGAAGGGAAAGTGGACAGCCTATTGCCAATACCCACTCTCCAGGACGAAGCCCGCTAGAAGAACCAAGTTTTGCTGCTGGTAGTGGGGTTTTGGAGTTGATTTTAACTAAAGCAATGTCGGAATGCAGGTCAGCATTCACCACTGTACCCTCAAATGTCCTTCCATCTTGTAAAGTCACATCAACCTGTAAAGTTGTTCGTAGTTTCAGATCAGCCATTTACTTTATAAGCCAGAAAACAATTTCCATAGGCATAACTGTAAGTTTTAATCTGTGACACGATGTCTTCACTGTCTCGAACTAACAAAATAACAAAGCATATCATACTCAATCTCACACATTATAAGAATAATTAATGATTTGCCGCTTGGAGTTACTAAATAAGAGATGACATTTTCAAGTAAAGATTTTGAAGAAATAACCATATGAAGATATATCATAAGATTAGCATGTTTAACATATGCCAGAACAAGAGGTTTAGTCAGTTAAGCCATTACAGCATGTTTCAATGTCATAATTTTTGGACTGGTTAACTTCCTTGTAATTGCGCCTTCACCCAAAAACAAAAAGAGAGAAAAAATTCATAAGACCAAGCCCATATAACAACAACCAAAACACAAGGCCACTCTTTATCCATTACTCCCAGTCCCTGTAATTTGCAAACAGATCCGTGTGAAATCCTAAAGTATGCTAGCCAAACACCCTTTTCCAGTCAGTTTTGTAGGGACCTATTTAAAACGAAAAGAAGAGCGAACATAGCATCATGATATATCTCAGTTGGCTGAGCAAGATATAAGATATATTGTTTATATTTAAGCAACCCTATAACCTAAAGTCAATATCGACAGATCGGTGACTAACAATAATTTGACAATCATCCAGAATAAGAATCTCTACAAAATGCCAATCATCTAGCTGACAGTTGGCTTTGAGTTAAGCTCCATCATGCTGAGCCCATTCATGCTCTCACAAGTGCATCATATAAATCTACAACAGTTATAGTTTAGCATTGTTGCAGATATATGCTTGAGTGATATGCTCCATCATGAACACAAACCTTCCCCTTGGATGAACTTCTCAGGCCTTGAAAATCAGCCACAACATGTGCACAAGTCAATATTGTACCATCCTTGTCAATTATAGTTCCAGAGCCAATACTCTTTCCGGTAGTCAAACCATAAACCCCTACAAGGTTGATGCATAATCTCAGAATAAACGCCGTAGCATGCCAAAATTCAAATAATGCCCGTGAAGAGATCCCAATTTGATAAACACATACCTTGTGAAACTGAAAGATTTACAACAGCTGGGCCAACCTTAGCAGCTGCATTTGCGATGGTATCTCTGCCCAAACAATCACAAGGCTTTGCGCCATTAGCTACAACCCCAGAAGCTTCCTTTGGTATGTCAGATGATGGAGCAGGACTGACTTTATAAGAATACAGCGGAATTATTCCTAAAAATTGTAGACATTAATGTGATACAAACCTCTATGCATTGATAAGGAACACATTTAAATTCCAAGTTCTAGCGAAATAAGGGCATACCAGAAAGACCATGATCCAAGGGCAAAGGCAAATTTCGAGGATACAATTCATGTAGCAACTGCCAATCTCGCAACCGTTTGGGGATGTGCACCGTCGCCGGCGCTCCTAAATTTGAAACCAAGGTAGTTAGATACGGACATGACAGTTAATTGACATCTGCTAGTCTTTGGAAGCCAAGAAATGCAGAACCGTTGGTTAGTTGTTAAATTAGGCATATACTGAATTGCTAAGTGTGAATGAACTCAAAGAGAATTCCAAGTTGGAACCAAGGAATCAACGCACAGCGTTTCTCAGGAATGCTCAACTCATTGTCGAGGAGAGAGGTTAACGTGCTCACCCAAATTAGCATCACCATTGGAGTACAAGAGACCCGAACCAGTAGCGGCGATCGCTATGGCCCGAATGAGAGAGCTTCTGCCACTGCCAGAATGAGCAAGCCTTCTCTGCAACACAAGTCCGGTCCGAATCAAGAGAAGAAAAAGAATAACAACAGGTCAAGATTAAGAAACAAAGGTTATTCGAACTGATGCATTGCAAAAGAAAATGAATGCAAAGAAGAACTGAAGAACGACAAGAGTACCAGGAAATAGCTCATGACGGGCGACAACCTGAAACTTCCCGAGTTTCCAGCGCATCGAGCAAGCGGACATCTTCTAGACTTCTAGTGGAGTCAAAACATCGGGCCAGACCCCGTTCGGATCCTCTAGCGTGCGCGCGGGAGAGAGAGACCAAAACGCAACGTTTCTTTTTTCATTTTTGATGCATACGTGGCTCAAGGCCTGCAAGAAAGTAAAAGAATTAAGCGGGATTACATCCAAAAAAGTCCTCGGTCATCAAGGTTCTTAAGTGCTGGGGACACTCATCATATATGATGGATCTCGTTAGTCCCTCTTTCGCAAAGTATCTGCTAGCTTGTTATGATTTCTTGAGATGTGCTGACAGACATTTCCCAGTTGTATGACAATAACTACCTCAATCGGATACTCAACAGGTTACAAGTGTCAGGTTCCTTTTGCTTCCTCAACCCCTTAACCAGAGTCTTGGAGTCAGACTCTACTGTAACTCGTTTGAAACTTAGCTCCCATGCAAGATTCAATCCTTTAAACATAGCCATTTGCTCAGCTTCAAATACTGTGCATTGCCCAAGTGCCTGTGCAAAGCCGATTGTCCAGTTTCCCATCTGATCTCACATAACTCCTCCACCACCCGCTATGCCTCAGTTAGTTGATAGTGCACCATCCGCATTGATTTTTACCCACCCCATCTCAGGGGGATTCCAGGTCACAGTTATTGCATCTTGTGGCGTCCTATGAACCTCCTCTTGCACCATGACATAGCCTCTCCACCCCTTTCGAATTTCTGATACAGGATCTGTTGGTTTGTTATACTCTAGCTCAAATATTTCTTGATTCCTCCAATTCCATAGCTTCCAGGTGGTTATACCCCACATTAGCTGCCACTCTATATTGCCATCTCTTCCCATATCTCTTTTCAAATTGATAGCAAACCAACTCTTCAGTGAAGTCCCAAAAAAAGTTGCCGTGTGCTCAGGTTTAATTAATTGGACATACTTGCCTCACGTACCTTCATTCCCTTAAAATGTGAAGGGTGTCTTCAGGGCCATCCTCACAATTCTGACACACACCTGATACTATGGACAACTTGCTTCTCCATTTGTTAGTGGGTAGACGGTCTTGAAACGCCCTCCACATGAACACTCTAATACGTTCAACGCCTCTCCACCTCCAGATTTCCTTGTAAATGTGGCTGTGAGGACTTAGCTCTTGCTCTTCCATCAATGCATAAGCACTTCGAATGGAAAAAACTCCATCATTAGTCGCATTCCATGCCATAACGTCATTCCCTTCCTCTTGTCTAGGACTTGGCATAACTACTAGTTTCTAGCATACCTCAGCAGGAAGTATGTCAGCCAACCTTTAAAAATCCCAACAATTATGGACGACCCAATCAGCAACCTTGCTTTCCTCCTCTTGATGTGTCAAAGGCCGGATACACTTCTCTATAATCATTTTATCCGGAAACAACCATTTGTCTTTAAAGAAGCTCACCATTTTTCCATCTCTAATATGCTATTTCATACCAGCCTCCACAATGCACTTCTGATGAGAGATGAATTTCCACAGTGGTGAATCTCCATTTTTAGCCTCCAGTAGATCCTTCTCATTATTAACCATATATTTCTGGAAGAGTACGTCAGCCCATAGTCCTTTGGACCCACTAATTAAATTCCAAGTTAACTTAGCAGCACAAGTGTTATTAAATGAGATAAACACTTCAATCCTAATCCCCCTGTTGCTTAGTTTTGATCAGAGTTTCCCAGCCAATTGGATTATATCCATGTGTGCTATGATTGGTTCCCCAGATAAACTTCCTTTGCAGTCTCTCCACCTCTTCACATATAGCTGTTGGTATTTTGTTTACCATCATGGGATAGACAGGGATTGCGCCTATGACCGTCTTCGCTAGCATGATGCGTCCAGCTAAAGAGAGAGCATTAGCTTTCTAGTTGGACAACTTTGTCTTGACCTTATCCACTATGTATTTGTACTGCTGTGTTGGTTTTCTTCCTTTGTGCATGGGAACTCCCAAATATCTGCCTAGCTCCATTGAAATCTTCATACTTGTACGTTGGCTTATACTCTTCCTGGTACTATCTGGAACCTTAGGTGAGAAATAAATTGAAGATTTAGTCCTGTTGATACTTTCCCCTGAAGACACGCCATAATACAGATTCCTTGCTTCTCAGTTGCAGCCCCAAACAAGAGTAAATCATCAGCAAACATTAAGTGGGAAATTGATTGTCCATTCTTGCTGACCATGATAGGTTTCCACTCCCCTTCTCTAACTGAATCACATATAATATGAGACAATTTATCCATGCATAATACAAATAGTAAAGGGGACAAAGGATC
>JANTPZ010013137.1:0-11239 GCA_025593235.1 Vachellia pachyceras
ATTGAATAAACATTAAGGTTTATTCATAAAGTATTACCTCATTAAGTAAGGGCATTACTTGTGATTATGGAAGATAATACTTGATCAATGAGGACTTGTCGCCATAGTTCATGTAGTGTTGCTTAAATGAACTTACTCACCAAATAATATTAAGTTGCGGGACAAGTGGGAGAATGTTGGAAATTAATATATATTATATATTATTATATTTATATTATATATATTATTTTATTATATATATAAATATATTACCGGATGTGTCCCGCATCATTATTTAAAGAGTTACGTTCAGAAGGTTGCGTCTGGTCATTGAACCCCTTAACAACCTTGATGGGAGGCTATATAAGGGGAGGCCAGGGCTTAGAAATAGATACGTACAAACGTTATTTGTTCAATCACGAATTCCCTGACGGAGTGATGGTGTTCGACAGTCCATCACTGTGCCAGATATTTCCGTTCAGAAGAATTCAAGAAAACTCAGAGGATACACTATGGCAAGAGGTACGTAAGTCTTCCGCTGTAAAACTCTGAGTCTGGATTTTTGTCCAACACTGTTCACTCGGTTCATAATGTCCATTCACGGCAAATACAGACATGAGACAGAGGTTGGTAGAGTAAGGTAAAAGGAGAGCATTTTGAAAGCAACCACAACAGTGAAACAAGGGGAGCCAAGTGACTTTGATCCTATCTTTTCAATTTCTCTAAGCACATGCATCTGGAAGCTCTTTCATCTATTCCCAAAAGAATTTTTTTCTTTTCTTTTGGCCAGAAGATGAACCAATAAAAGGGAAGAGGAAAGGATACTATTTTCGTTAATAACCTTTTTGTTTTGCAAAAATGGTAGACTCATGTAAAAAACACGTCAGTTGAACCAAGCAACACGGCAGTAACAAATATATCGGTGAAATGCAAGTGGGAAGGAAGAAAATGATAATGAAGAGGAGCGGAGACTACTTATCAGTGAAATATGGAGATGAATCAGAAACAAAACCAACCACACCTCCAACTCACCAATAATCGGAAAGATGAAGCGAACAAGGCAAGGAACGTTGGATCTGACTATCCAATGCAGGAACTTTCTCTTCGAAGCTGAGGAGAAACTCGCTGGTGTGTTCTGCGCAAGGAAGATGATCACCAGAGACCATGAGGTGGAGGGACGAACTTGCGAGGTTGTCTGAGGTATCGTGATGGGGAAGGAGAAGATGAGAGGAGACAAGTGGAGGGTATTTTCTGTGTCAAAAAAGCCCACACCAACCAAGCCAATCACCGGGAGCTCCATCAGATAGATTTTTCAAAACGTTTGGACACCTAGCCCCCAAATCATGGTATTGAGACCATAAGCGATTCTGCAAACTATGGCTGTTTGACAATTTTTTCCCCAAACCATGGTTTGGGTTGCCAAAATTTCTCTTGTGGTTAGCCAAACAATCACCAAGTTCCTTAGCTCAGAAGAGTCGTTAAAAAAAAAAAAAAGGATCATGACTCTATACAACAAAAGTGAAAAACACTGAATAAACCTAATGATCGGAAGGGAATATAATTCACGCGAGACAAAGATATCCAAATTAGACAGACCCAAAAGTCACTAATTTTCTGCAATATTCGTGGCCGATATAACAGTAAGTAGTAACTACAAAACACTAGCACTTTACACTTCATAGCAGAATAAATCCTCCTTACGAGACAGAATGCCTCCTGTGTCTAGAAGATGAGCCAGATGATTTGGAGTATCCTAGGACAATAGATGTGGGGCTATTTGAACTTCCCGATGTCTTAGAGCTCCTGCTCTCTCCTCCATGCCCTTTACCACCACCAATCCATAACTTGTCAAAGATTCTCCTTGAACGCGAATGAAGTAATTGCATTCCACTTCTGCTGCTTTTGCTATTGTTCTTGTTCAGTTTCCCATTCTTGGGCAATTCTTCTTCCTTGATCTTCAAATCACGCATCAGGTTCTCAGGTGATTGGCACTTCTCACCAACTATTTTCTCACACTCTTCATCCGTGCTCACTGTGTATGACAAAGGCTTACATGAATTATTATTACCAAGAGCTTGGGCACTGGAAGAAGCCCTGAGCAGCTCAAAAAAGAGAACCTGCACCACAACCCGAAGTGGAA
The DNA here is from genome assembly GCA_025593235.1 of Vachellia pachyceras. Taxonomy (NCBI): domain Eukaryota; kingdom Viridiplantae; phylum Streptophyta; class Magnoliopsida; order Fabales; family Fabaceae; genus Vachellia; species Vachellia pachyceras. The sequence goes on from JANTPZ010013137.1 coordinate 2,120, forward strand.
GCCGCTGGTTCTGTGCAGCATGCATCGATGCTTCCACAGACAGTTTCTTCACATCCATCATTCCACATAGCATCTTCCTTTCGGCTTTAGTCATATTGGGGTGCTCCTGAACACAAACATGGCATCAGTTTCTCTACTGACGCCTGCTTATTGCAAGCAACAATGAACAAACAGGCACAGGTTAAGGTTCTGTTCTTGGTAGTGGATGGTGCAGATCCACCAAAAAGGAAACAAGGAATAAGTTCTGTTCATTATATTAGCCAGTAGCAGATTAGTATGATATGAGAGAACTGCGAACAAATTCCAAACAGCGCCCAACTAATACTTCTGTAAGCGTCAGTCAAATATAAAAGCTCCATAAGTAACATTAAAAAATTGTAAACAACGTCAAGAAGTACACTAAGCATACCTTCAAGTACATGTCAATAGCTCTGTACAGACCATCATGATTAGGTCTCACGAATTCTGGAACTGTTTGTGACAAGTCAACAAAACTAGAAAGGCTGAGATTCGGGTCATGAGCAATTTCTGCAAGAAAATTGTCCACCAATTGGCCAATATTCACAAAGAACATATGGGCAAAACTAGCTTTATCATTTCCTTTATCTTTTTTCTCCTCAAATTCCATATTGCAGCTGATTCCCTTTTCATTCATATATCGGTTCAAAAGACATTGCACCAACTGAACATCATATCTGGTGGTCTGAGGAGGCCTTGCAGGGATCAGTAGATCTTTGACAACAGCTTCATGCAATTTAAGGCAGGTGCTCTTCATTAATTCCTCTTTTGCCGACTCATCTACACCTACTAATATGGCCACTTTCAATAGTTTCAGAAGGAAACTACAAGAACACATGGCATTGTCAGATGGCAATAGATAGACAATTGTTTCCACCAGAAATTTGTTTCTCCATGCATGCTCTTTAGAAACCACTGCCTCAATAGAATCAGGCAACCACCTAATTACATACGTTTTCAGTGCCTCCGCAATCACAAGACCATCCATTCTTCCCTTTGACTTCACATCAATCATTACTCGCTTGTAAATATCAATGTCCAGCTCACAAATATCTTCAACCCACCAATCCGTAGGAACAGACTCAGCTTTCTCTACATAATTCATCTTGTGCTCAGTAATCCTATCAGGCTCAGTTAGTTTCCGGTTATATGTGTAGGACCATGTTATGTTAGCTGGGTCCACAGAAGTTTTAGAAGCTATAGAATCTATACATCTGCCAATTATCTTCAAATCCTCAGACCATGGGGGAAAAGATTTAGTGGTTTGTAGAACAATTATGGAATCTTTCCAGCTCCGCAAGATGCTTGAGTTAAGAAATACCTCAATTTTAAAAATTAAGTTTCCCCTGTCAATATCCTCAGTCATTTCAAGATACTCAGCTGCACAGCGAGCAGCCACAACGTTATAAGCATTAAGAGTAACAATAATTCCATAACAGAATTTTGCACATAATTCAAATGCCTTGGCCCCTCCAGGGAACTCATTCAAGAAAATTTCGTCAGAATCCTCCTCATTAGCTTTTGACACTAGCTTTTGTAACCGATTGCACTTGGACAGTAGAGGGAACTGCAACTCATGAAAAACTCAAGTGAAGAAACAGTTCCAAGGTAACTATCACTTGTCAGTCATACATTTGCTACCTAAATCATTTTGCAAAAGAGTACAAATCAAAGATTCAGAAGACATATAATCTGTACCTTGTGGAGGTAAAACTTGCCTTCGCCAACATTTATGACAATATCTGTAGTCAATTCAGATGACGCGTACCTGCATAAATTGAGATGGGCATACCAAACTGGTAAGAAATTTCGAGGAAAGACCACAAAAAGACATAGAAATGAATAATGACGAAACAAAAAAGAGCCAACCTAACTGACCTGATGCAGTACATACAGGATTCACATCGCATTCAACGAATGTTAGAATAAAATTAGTACCTATCTTAGCCTTTCCTTTTCTTCCTTTTCATTTAGAATTCGTGTTTGCATCACTTATAAGTGAAACCTCGCTCCCAAGGCACAAATGAAACTTAACCGTCAAACGTTATTTAAAAGAGGGTAAAAAAAAAAAACCAATTTCACTGATTCAAAAAATAATTCATCAAGAACAATTGTCATTTAAATTCTTACATATATTCTCAATACGTATTAATCTGCATACACTAGTGAAATCGCAAATCAAGATGGTCCGCTATGATTGGAGGAAGAAATATATTCGAGCACTGTAGAGAAAAATAAAATAGTCAAGAAACCGGATTGCTGATACAACTAACAGTATTGTTTGAAGAGGCTTTTTGTCCAGTTATGAAGAAACGTAACGGGGCACCGAAACAGAAATGTTGCGTAATCCATGTAAGTTTGCCATGGGTGGACCGGATACTGAATATATATACACATATTTACATACAGAAGGGTGGACCGCCTCCTACTTTTCACGGTGTTCCTCCTTTTTTCTACCACCGGCAATTAAATATTAACATCTCTATCAAGTTAGTCTATTCATGAAGTTTATTCTCTTTTCCATGTTGTGTTTTCACGGCACTCATAAAACTATGAAATAGAACGGCATGATTGTGCAAGAGTCGAGAGACCATATCCATCTCAGTTCTCAACGCATTCAGGATTACACCCCCAGCAGTAAAGCCTCACTCCGGTTATAATTTTAGTTCGAATTCAATGCAAGCCGCAAACAGTACTAAATTAATTAATATGGCTCTGACAAATACTGCGACTGTGACTATCCAACAATCCGGAAGATTATCGAACACTTTACAGCAACAAGTTGAAACAAAAATGAAGACCAGGATTCTGCAGGTACTACTACTACACCGAAAGTGAGAAAACAGAGAAAAGCCTTCTCATTGTGGCTTCGTGTTCAAAAACAAATTAAGTAAAGAAAGAAAAGAAGGCTTATCAAGTCTCACCTTATAGACTTTCCCATCAGCTTGAAAGGCTCAGGCTTGGAACCCAACTTCATAAACTTCATCTTCTCCCCAGCCAAAAATCACATATAACCCACGAAAGTATCTTCAGAGTATACGACAAACTGTTACTTCTCCGTTGCAGCCGAAGTCGGCGACGGGAGCAGAACAGTGCCTCTCTAACGGCGCCTTGTGATGCCTGCTAACCTCTGGCTACCAACTAAAGGAACAGAGACAAGCTCGACTCGACTCAGTTTACCAAAATGTGGGCCAGAAAAGGGCGTCCCACAGAAGAAAACACGCTAGTCGGCCCTGCAACAGACATGATACCGAAACCCCACTGCCTCGCACTAATAACTCGTTGTTCGTGTTGATTTTTGTCTCATCGATGACGCTAGAAGGATGGAATAGTTGGGAAGCAGGTTCAAAAAGAAAGAGAAGGCAACAAGAAAATGAACTTGGGAATCAAGCCGTATTCAACCTTTGAGGAGGTGTAAAAATTTAAAACTCAGAGCAGGGCACTCATGACTTGTTTTGGGAAATGGAAGAAAAGGTATTTATTTATTAATAAATATAGTGCGATCAGTAGCTGTAGCATAAAGTTCTCCGGGCAAAGATAAATGATGCCAGAAGCTGACTCGGAGAGAGGAAGAAAAATGGCGCCAGAAATATCATAATTGGGATGAATTAGAGAAGGAAAATAAGACGGGAAGGGAGAGTGTCTTACGGTATAATGAACGGCATAATCAATATTCGCCGCCTTCACTTTAAATCATCCTGACCCGCTGAAGATCTTCTCTGCTCTGGTTGGGCGCAAATATCAAAGGGTGTGTAATCTGGGGTCGAATGGAGATGGGCGGACAACCCTGACTCTACTGTGGGATATGGATGATGATGTAACAGCGCTCTGAAAAAGTGGTTTCTGCAACTCTGAGCTAGGCTGCAAAAGAGAACGAGGAAGAAGGAGAGAGAAGCAGAGTAATGTAATGGGAGGGTCGTGAAGTGCACAGAAGTGTGTATAGGGGTAGGGGACTTGTTACAGGGAGGCTCAGATGACTTTTAATGTGGTATTTATGCCGCCGTCTAAGCACCGCCACCTCGTTCTTTTACCGTTTTGTCCCTTGCCTCTCAGCTAATTTCCCAGAATGTTCCATATCACCAACCGCTGGATTCGCTTTTACCCGCGTTGGACCATTTCGCGGTCTCCCCTTGGCTTGCTCCTCACATGCTTTTATTTTATTTTATTTTTAGTTTTAATTCTTATTCTGAGTCAATGCTCATCACATGCCCTTTACTTTATACGTGATCACATCACACATGCTATTTTTTTTTCCTTTTTTGACCCGCCCCAATTTTTGTTTTCCTTTCTAGCTTTTTCATAACAAACTCCGTCGACAAACGTCATCTGTCCTCCCGTATTCATATCACTGTGGTCAGTGTAGTTAATAGGCTTGTTTGGATAGCCCACTTATCCCCACTTTATAAGGAGGTGTATGTATTGTGTTTTTCTTCTGTGGGGCATTATATTTTACAGTTCGTCCCTTGAAATTGAAGAAAAAATTCTTGAGTAATTACGTGATTATACAAATTTATACCGGACCCGAAACCTATATCATACCGGACCTTGAGTGTGGTACGAATCCGATGTGATCAGATACATCCACCCCTTAATAAAGCCTCTACATACATACATACGTGCATGTGTGCTACTTATGCCCCCCGTTCATGCCTACTTAACCACGCCTCCTCATACCCCTTCTTAATAATTATTTCATCAACGTTTCAGTCATTTATTGTGTGTGTTTGGGAACTCCGTTGGGAGAATGGATTTTACAGATTCCGAGGCATTTTGTGGATTTCAAGATGGTTTTACGGATTTCAAAATGGTTTTTATGAATTTCGAGATGGTTTTTACATTTTTCAAGATGGTTTTGTCTCAGTTTACGTGCACCGTTTTGGTAACGATGTTGCCAAACAATCACATTATCTTCTACAGAAATAAACGCAGTATATCGCTGCTATCCAACCAGTCCTTCCATAGTTTACCTGTGCCTCTAAACGACATATCGGTGACAAACTGACTCGTACATGCTGGCTCCGCCAATGGAGTTTAGAACTTCGACGGCGAGTTGGGCCTACACCAATTCCGCGATGGACTCAACTTCACCCAATACGATGTGTCCGAATTTAAAGGGGATGGAAAGACCAAACACACTGTATCAAAAAAAAACCAACCATACCACTGGTCAATGGGCCTTGTCCCAAGTGGCCCAATACTCATATCATTGCCCTCTCCTTCACCGGAAGAGACCTCCTCGTTCTTGTCGGTGGATTGTTTTTTTAGGCGGCAATTCATTATTGTTTATTTCATTTTCACAGTGACCCAATGAGAATCCCAGAAGCAGTACTCCAATAAATGTTCGTGGAAGCAAGTAAACGCCATTTCAATCATTCAATAATATTTTTGGCCAAAAAAACACTCAATAATATTATTTCAATTACAAGACAAACAGAGTTCAACATTTTTTATCTAATGGAAATAATTTCGATAGAAATGGGGATGGAGGTGGAAGTTAACTTTTGAAGGTTTGTTTGGTATGTTAAAAATTGTTGTAAAATTCAGTTATATAAATTTTCTCTTCTTCCCAAAATACTAAAATACCCTCATTACAAAAAATTTCCCTTCTACCAAAAAAAAATCTTCCCCACCTTGTCTTCTTCCCCAGCAAATCTGATAGCCACGTTTATGGGTGGAGGTCATCTTCTTCCCCAGCAAATCTAAGTCGTGTTTGTCCTGAGGTCATTGTTGTCGTCCTGAGAACCACGTTTATGGATGTTCATCCAGCAAAAGCAAATCTGAGATCATTGTTGCTGTCATGAGTCGTGCTCGCCACGTTCATCACCTAGCCCAAATATTGAGCCTGGAGGTTGCCGTTGCCTTCCTCATTCGTCGCCAAAGATTGGGGCTAGAGTTGCGTTGGTCGCCAGTTTGAGTTCACCGTCGTCCTACTCCTTTCACCGTAAGTCATCCTCAATCGCCTTCCTCCATCAATTGATCGATATCCGCCACCTCTTGTCGTTCATCATCGTCGTCCTTACGCTCCCTCCATGCCAAATTTGTGAAGGGCATAACAGTCCACATTTTGGGAGATAAGAATTTTCAAATTTCTCTCTTACCAAACAGAGCAGATTTTCCTTTCCCACGTCAATTCCAAACCCACCGCCTCACTTTATGCTAACAAACGTAGCACTTGTTCTAGCAGCATAGAACTACAGCTAGAATTCAAGATCCGAGGCGTAATTTTTCTAAAATAATATTTACTTATCTCTGCCACGGTTGCGGATGTGCGGGTCAACGACGGAGAAAACAGAAGCCTCGGCACTTGGCAGGTTCCTTCCCAATTCTCACTCTTTGAAATCACGATAATGCCCTCCCTTCGATGAAGGTTTTGGTCAGATCCAACCTGAAGCACTAACGTGGCACTATCTGATAAGTGGGTGGTGTAACCGTGCCCAACTTGGAACCGGAGAAAAGCGCCAACTTTCCAGTCTCGACAGATCTTGTCTTTATCGTTCTTCTTCCTTTATAACTCACGCCGGACGGACCTACCATTTGAAGGAGTACGTCTTCTGTTGAGATCTACATCGATCTCACATTCGATCTCTAGCACCATGGCGTTTTGGAGATCTTACGCCTCCCGAACTCTGACGTTCGCTACTACCCTTCTGCTTCTCCTTCATGGTGCTCACTGCTTCTACCTCCCTGGCGTTGCTCCGCAGGATTTTTACAAGGTCAGCTCCATTTCTTCCTCACATATTCACTTGTTCTTGGATTCATATAAACTTCTTGATCTGTGTTCAAATTTCGGATCCATGCTGGATATAACAGATTCTGGGGTTTTCAACCCCTTGCGCGATTGGAAAATGGGGCCTGAGGTGTGTATTGAATGTTTGAAATTTAACTCTAGTAGACCACCTCATTAATATCCGCTGCGTAGCCCTTGATTTGGTGTTTCTCTTTTTCTCTCTTCTTGTTCATTTGTGCTTCCTTAGATTCCGAGGGTTGGAATACATCGAAATGCTACCATCCGATACACGTTCTCCATTCCCCCCACTGGAATTATCCAACATCGGATTATAATTTATAACTGAACGTTGTTGTTTCGAAGTGCATGTTTACTTGTCGATGGTCTTTTGGATCAAAATATTGTCGTCGGTATTTCTTGAACTGGAAAGAGAATTGGGATTTTGCTGGGGGGTCGTGTGGGCTTTATAGCTTTAGATGTAAACTTTCTTAGAATTTGATGGCATTTAAAGATTATGGACGTCAGGAATGGTAAGTGAGAGTCTGTACAGTTTTCTATATTATGCGTCTGGGCATGGTTGAACTATCCTTTAAAATCGCTGTGGTTGCATAACGACTGATGGAGTGTTTGAGCGAATAAAATATATCTTGCTTTCAATGGAACCGCTCTAAGAGTTGGCATTCGTTACGATGGTTGTGTGCACAAGATATTTCTATTGTAAACTTGTAAAGGATTTGGATTTGATGAATGTGATGTATATCATATGTTCGTTTCATGCCCTTCTGGTATGCTCAAACAAACTAAATAAATTTCTTTGGTGCAGGGGGATACATTGCAAGTTAAAGTGAACAAATTAACATCGACAAAGACTCAGCTGCCTTACTCATATTATTCGCTCCCTTATTGTAGACCTGAAAAAATAGTTGATAATGCGGAAAATCTTGGTGAAGTGCTTCGTGGGGATCGCATTGAAAATTCTCTATATGTGGTTAGTTTTATTTTGAGCATTATGGTGAGCCTGTTTATTATTATCTTTTGCGTCTGATTCTAAGTTTGAGATATTTTTCAGTTCAAAATGCGTGAGCCACAAATGTGCTATGTTGCGTGTAAGCTTAAACTTGATGCTAAAACTACGAAGGAGTTTAAGGAGAAGATTGATGATGAGTACCGCGTGAACATGTATGCATGCCAGTGACTGTCCTGTATCTCTCTTCCAGTGTAGTCCATCAAGTGTTTTGACATATCTTGTTATGGTACTACTTTTTATGAGCAGGATCCTTGATAACCTTCCTCTTGTCGTTCCTCTAAAGCGGGTGGATCAGGATTCTAATGTTTATCAGCTTGGTTTTCATGTTGGGCTTAAGGGACAATATAGCGGGGTATGCTCCTTATTTTCTTGCATGGGCCTTTTGTTGTGAATGTCATGTATTTCGTTGTGCTGACTTTGTCTAATTGCTCAGAGCAAAGAGGAGAAGTATTTTATCCACAATCATTTGTCGTTTATTGTCAAGTACCATAAGGACGATGTAACTGAATCGGCCAGAATTGTGGGTTTTGAGGTTAAGCCATTCAGGTCATTAATTTGATCCCCATCTCTTCCACGTGATTATTTACATTGATTAGTTCACCTAAGGTATGTAGATTTGATATTCTTTACTCGATTGTTATTGTGTAGTGTTAAACATGAATACGAAGGGAAATGGGATGACAAGACCCGACTGACAACTTGTGACCCTCATACTAAACGCACGGTTGTTAATTCCAACACTCCTCAAGAGGTTGAAGAGAATAATGAGATAATATTCACATATGATGTTGAGTTCCAGGTGAGGTTATTATGAACATGATACCTTGTCACATATATACTTTCTTGGTTTTGGGTAACGGGACAAATTTCCGGTTGCCCCTTCTATTCTAAATGGTTATTCTCACCTCTCATTTATGATGGGCTATTTATCAGTTTTGCCATACTTTCTATTTTTTCTCTCATGAGTTTTACCGCTGCTGCTATTACGGTTGTTGTTGTTGTTGTTATGGTGCTGGTGTTGTCTTATTCACAATAGCTGCTTTGACCTTTGGCTGCAGTTGAGTAATGTAAAGTGGGCTTCAAGATGGGATGCTTATTTGCTGATGAGTGACGACCAAATTCATTGGTTCTCAATTGTAAACTCATTGATGATTGTTCTCTTCCTCTCGGGCATGGTGGCGATGATAATGCTGCGCACACTTTACCGTGATATCTCGAAGTACAATGAGCTTGAGACGCAAGAAGAAGCTCAAGAAGAGACTGGTTGGAAGCTTGTCCATGGAGATGTCTTTAGGCCCCCTAACAACTCGGAATTGCTGTGTGTTTATGTTGGAACGGGTGTTCAGTT
>JANTPZ010013142.1:0-10864 GCA_025593235.1 Vachellia pachyceras
GCCTTGTAGCTCAAAGATTAGAGAAATGCCAATTAGTTCTGCTCGATACAAGAAGGCTATTATTGTTCAATTCCTTAATATATCTTTGATTAAAAATATATTCTTGGTTTTATTTCAAAATTGAAGGATCCAGAATTGACTTATTGCAGGAGAACAAGACTTAAGTAAGAAGTTGCATGTGGTGAGAAGACGTGTATGATTAAGAAGGTCCCCACGTGTCAATGTTTTCTATCAATAAAATTGTGATCACACGTACTTGACTCGTATTTATGCCAAATCGTCTTCTTTGGGGTCAATTCAGAAGTAAATTGAAATTCTATATGTTCGACACGAGGAGGAACAAAAATCCCATTCTTATCTCTATTATACTGATTAATTTCCTCTATAATTTAATTTATTTAATTAGTTGCAAACAACCTATCTCTTTGTGAAAACATTTTGTTTCTGACCGTAATTTCTAGTTCAACGTAGGTAATTTCTGCGTATAGGGCTGTCTTCATTAATGTAACAAAATCATGTCTATGCAAATCGAAACAAAAATTCTCCTATACTTACATTGTTGTTAATCACATTAGAAAAGTAGCTCATCCCGTTATTTTAAACATAAACATAGTATATAAACAAGATGGTTGAATCGGGAGAATATAATAAATAATTTATTTTTCTTTTGGTGGTCCGGGGACAACTTTAGTCACTATCTCAACTGTTGCCTAACACATTGTGTTTAATGGCACATCAAATTTTGATAATAATTGAATTGCTTTTCTTTTTTGCTCTCAAGAATAGTTCCTTTTTAAGTACATGCTCTAGAGTATTGGTTTTTTCGGCTATTTAAGAATTAAATGCAATGAATAAAATTAATCATACGCCAGCAAATTGAATGTACAAAAATATGTTTACACTTTAGAATATATCTAAGCTTAATAGTTTGTTTTCTGATGAAAATAGCTTAAGTCAACAACAAAGTTAGTTCAATCGATAATAAATTGACTCATAATAAGTTGACTTATAAGTCGTAACACATAATGTTATAAATTTAAATCCCATTGCTAACATGAGGTGGATAGTGTATGATTGCTAAAATCACTTTGATTGGAGTTACCAGAACATTGTATACATTTAGTTTCTTTCACCAGTTAGTGGCGGGATTTTTCTCATTATTTTAATAATACATATGTGTATAGAGTTAAATTTCGATACTTATAAGCAAAATTAGAAAAAGCATGCCAAAGCGTATTAGACAGTGTATAATAAATCATGCAGAAACAAGCCACTGAATTGTGGACGGCAGATTTATCTAACTTCCATACAAACATTATAATATTGATGGATTAACATGTCGTATACTGGATGAGCACATTGAAAATCTGAGTCCAAATCAAGAGAATATCATATTTTAATGTAATTACCTGTGTGTATAGATACAGATATATATTTGAAAATATCACAATAAGGTGGATATATATTGCAGCAAGTGAATATGAGGACCATATGAATTACGTTGTGGTATTAACGTGGGAGGGAAAAGGCGAATGCATCGTATAGAGAGGAATTTCATTTTCTTTCATTTGATGTTGTAAATGAATACTTGAGGAAACAAGAATTTGAATAGACCAGAGACTCTATATGGCTTTGAATCGCAATAATAATAATAATATGAATCTAGGTAGGGGCCAGAGTCCAGATGGATCAGATCCATCGAATTATTATCTATTTTACGTTATCCAGAAGCAAGCAAGTCTTCTATTAATATTATTGTTGGTTTCTATAGTTCCACAAGGATTTACTCTGACTGTTTGAAACCAAAACTCATTAAAAGCATATAAACTAGTCACTACATTAAAACCAAATCTTTATATAACTATAAAGGGATTAAAACCAATTATTTGAAATTATATGGATTAAAATAAAGATTTGATATTAAACTTTTCTCAGGCATTCATTTCTCTGTAGAGAGATAGATCGAGCTCAGATGACAATAAGTTTGCGGTCCACCTAAATATCATGATCACAATATAACGGCCTTAGAAAATGGTATTGCATGTCTCGAAATGTGTGGATCGATGTTTGGGTGGGAAACCAATATTTCTGAAAATATTGAAGATGAACATAATTTGTACAGATTATTTATGTACGCTTTTTAAATAGAGTATACGTAACCTTTTACAGAATAGTACTATGCAATTAAAATGTGCTTTTTTAAAAGATCAAGATTGTCAACTATACATGTTTTAACTAGCTAGTTTCTTCCTTAATTAGTATATAAAATTATGGTAAAAAAGTATGTAATTAGGATAAAAGAGAGCACTGATAACTAACTTTTAGAAATGACGTTGAGTCTTTTTTTTTTCTTAATTTGAATTGAGTCGACTAGACTACGACATGAATATAAAACTTTTCATAGCAGTATCTTTTTCAGCATATCAATGCTTGAACTCTATAAAGTTATTTAAGAAAAAACAAGCTAAACCAATGGCTGTGCTATATGCAAATTAGTATGTCTTTAGTATAAGATATAGTTGACTAATTAGAAGAGATTAGGAGGAACTAAATAAATTATCTTAAAGTATTTTTATTTATCAATTTTTAAACTAATTTGTTAAATTTATAAACCTGTATACGTATACGATCTAATAACCTACATATAAGTATCTCTAAGAGGTAGTGCAATATACACTACAATTAAATAATTTTATTTACCTTTCTTAATTTTTTCAAATCAATCAACTGGGTCTCCAATGGCGGAGCCAGAACCTCAAATTAGTGGAGGTAACTTTTTTATTTTCGAACAAATGACAACAAGTTTGCTGGTATAAATAATTTGAGTGGATTCAAATCTTAAATATCAGTAGGTGCATAATAAAAATCTAATAATTATTTACATATAACCTAAAAATTTTAGTGGGGGTATTTGCCCACCCTGAACATAAAGTGGCTCCGCTGTAGATCTCCTATTAAGAATTTGATTAATCATATGATTCTATGAGCAGTTATATATTTTTTACAGCACGTGAAAAAAAATTAAGCACGCATCAGATCATAAAGATCGTAAAATTCATCTTTTTTACGTATGATCTTGAAACTCAATTACTCTCAATATTAGGCGTCGCCATTACGATATTAATTAAAAATTAAGGGTGGAATGCACTACGTTTCTGCAGTAAGTGTGTTTGTTTGGAAAAGCTTATTTACTTCTCAAAAGCACATTCAATAATATTTTTTTGTAAAACGAGATAATCTCCTTCACATATTTACCTCAATTTAAGTAAAAGTATTTCTTTATCACATTACACGTTGAAATGGGCGGAGCAAATTGTGCAATGATTGACTATTATATTGATTTAATCGGGAACAATAATAGTGATGATGATTGATGCTTTCTCCGTGCTTTCAAGCAAGTCAAGTAATAATCACTCTTGAGTGTGTTGATTGATGTGGGTAGGGTTTGAAAATTATAAACCAAACCGACAACAGACAACTATCTCTTTCAGTTTTATTTATAAATCACTTTTTATATATTTATTAAAATAAGAAAAGGTTTAAACATAGTTAATTTTACTTTAAAGTTTACAACTTTTTAATTTTAACGTATCTGATATACATTATAATACGTCATATAAATAATATCACTTGAATAATAAGGGCATTCAATATTTGAAAAAAAATACATTAATTATTACCCATTTATCATTTTAATCAATTTCAACTAATCTTTCATTTTAATAATTAAGTTATTTGTATATTATAAATAAGATTGGTGGTAGCATGAATTAAAAGTGTTAATATGGGTGATCCTTATCACTAAATTTAATTGTAAACTTCATTTTATTATAATGTAGACTTTATTTTTTAATATATAATATATATTATATAGAAATAAAATTGATAAGTTGTAAAATTTGGTCACCAACATATTTGGGCACACATCTAAAATATATGAAAATAGATTAGTGATGGACACGATCACGTAAATGAAAATAATGCAAAAAAAAAAAATAGTCAGCATTTGTTGTTGGGTTTATACTATAGCAGTACCAATAAATGTCAAGTTTGAGTATTCTGGTAAAAAGAATCTTCTAATTTGTGTTCACCAAATTCATCCACGTGTTCCTCTCAAGTCCATCTCTCCAAAAATATCATAATAAAACAATCTGTTCGATTTTCGTGTGTTTCCCCCCACGCGCGCACGGAACATACATTTCTTGGACATCAAATCCACATCTAATTTACAGTGTAATTCACAACATAAAATTAGATCATGCATATTTAAGATCGAAGGACTATCATGTTGATTAGTAAAGATTGAGTTTTTCACCAAAAAAAAAAGATTGAGTTAATTATCTTATCCTATTGTTGGATGGGTTTTTGTAAGTAATGGCCTGGAATAAAATTCTAAAATTTTTTAAAACTCTTCAAATTAAAGGATTCATAAGCTTCGATTCAATTGAAGTAAATCCAGAACAAGTAATATAGCTGCGAATTCTAATTTGTTTGGAACAATGTTTTCAAAAATCAAACGTACGTTTAACATTATTTTTTCTGTAAAATGAGATAATCTTCTCCACATATTTACCTCAATTTACATAAAAGTACTTCTCTACCGCGTTCCCAAATGGGCACGATATTCAGTTTTTCCTACAGTGTATTCATTAAATCACGTGTTATTCCTTGAAAAGATAACCCTCTAATGGTATTTACATAAACGGTGACACATGTAACTCCTTATTAAAATAACTTTTGAAAAATGAAGTTATGAACTAAATTGGATGATGTAATATGATTAATGTTTAGATTGAAAATAAGATAAATGACTTTCTGCAAAATTGAAATCTGTTTGGATATAAGAATTTGAAAAGTAAATTTAGGTGAAAAATAATTTATAAGGACATAAATCTTACTAAATTTGAATGTAAGAACATGATGATTTACATAAAGTTTATACCTCTAACTTTCTGAGCAATCATGTTGATATTAATGTATTATAAAATTGAAAGTGAACATGAAAAGCATAAGAAAATGGAAGAATCCTCTTTCCATTAGATTTTCCATGCACCTCCACTACCATTTGTGTTAAGCCTATATTTATTGTCATCAAACCTAACGAATTGAAATTTTAATGGGGACTTCACAAATGTTTCTAAAACTTACTATTTAATTTTTTTTCCTTTAACTTTTATAATAATTAAATTATTGGAACTTCTACAGTAATATTTTCACATTCTCATTAGAAAAATGAAGGTGGAACCCATTTACTTATTCTCATTCTCTCCCTTCTACGCTCATACTCTTCTCTCCTCACTACAACTTGTTTCATGAAGCAGCTTTCACAGTGACGGGGCTTCTAACCAATGAGCTCATCAGGCTTTACGCCGCCTACCCAAACACATGTTTAACGTGGTTTATTTATTATGCAGGTTTAACAAAACTCTTAACTCCTTCGCCTCTTTCCCAAACACACCCATATAAACACAAACAATGTTTTAACACTTTTACTTCCTTTTTTAAATAAAATGATCGTATATTTGTGATATCAATACACATCAGACACCAACTCCTAAAAGTTAGAGCACTGCAATAATAGATGCTACTTTTAGTTCTTAGTATAAGAGTTAGTTGATTTTACTAGAGAGATTAAAGAAGCTAAATCTTAATTTCCCCAAAAAGTTGAATATATATTATTTTAAAGATCGGAAATAATATATCACTCCAGATAGGATTCTTGCAAAATTATATTGAACAACTGCTGGTGACACCCTCCCTTTCATCCATAGTCCATGTGCTTAAAGAAATAGTTCTTATTACAAACTTTTTTAGATTATTTCTTACAATTCCTTTGGTATGCTAGAATATAATTGGCTATATGGAAATGGAATTGGAACTCAGTTCCTTGCTCTTGTCATGTTTGGGACATCATATTTCTATTCCACATGGAATTCAGTTCAACCAAAAATGGATCGGATTCATTTCCATCTCATGATCCAAAGAATTCATTTCCATATCCCTATTTCTTATTTTTAGCATCAGCCCACCAGCCACCCACGTCTCTATCCTCACTCCCATACACCCACACCCCACCATCGGTAACCTTCTCCCCCATTGTCGGCAATCTTCTCACCCATCATTTCTGAGCTTCTTATCACCTCCATCTCTAGCAAAAGTGCACCATATCTCACCGAAGACCTACAAGCTTAACATCATCTCAACACATTGTTTTCGTCAATGCTGACTCCATTGTCGGCGACAAACCTCCTTCTTCAAGATCTATCACCCACCCATGGCGACATGATGGATGACCATCTTCCTTCCACCAGATCTAGGATGAATCTTCATATCTCTTCACTCCCAACCAAGGTTGAAAATCTGAAATCATCTATGACCATCTTCCTTCCTAAGCAATGTCAGTATCCTTCATTCATCGATGACCATGTTAAAGATGGGTTCACCGCCTTTTTGACTTCCAAACGCAAATCTTCCAACTTGAAAAACTTAACTAGTCGCATGTTGAGTTTTCAAACCGAAATGAAGTGAAGATGGATTCATCGGAGAAGTAATGGGAAGATTTTTAATTTTTTTTTAAGTTAGAAGGAAATTTTGATTTTTTATATAAAAATATGTCTAATGTTTATAACATACCAACGTACTCTTAAATTTCATATTCATCTCCATATCCGTATCCATTTACACATCTATATCCAATTCCGTTTCTTCAAAATCAATTATAGCTTACCAATTGGACCCTTATACTTGCATTCCACAAGGAAACAAAAATTATTTGATATTTTTAAGAAAGAAGAAGAATGGCTGAGGTGAAAAAACTATACAATTATGAATTTAGTAATTAGGGTTGATTGTGCATTTTCAGTGAAGCTATAAAATTGTCAACGGCTATTTCACCAAAAAAAAAAATTGTCAACGGCTAACCATCTTGGTGTTAACGTGTTGATGTATCCTTTCCATTCTGTCTCTATTCCAGGTCTCTTTTTTTTTTTTTGCCAGCTCCTATCTCTATTCAAGCATTATATGTATTAAGCAATCGTATTCAACTATTATTATATATGGACCATTTGATTTGTTATTTGGTACCTTATTTATTCTAAAAAAATATTCAGGCATGCCTTCTAATTTGTTTTGTCTTTGAAACGTCCACATTTAGTCATAATTTTTATACGGGTTGGGGGTTGGGACGACAATTTGTCATCATTATATACATTTGAAGATGTTGAGTAGTTTAATTAATATGAAAATTATGGATGTGTGAGTATACATATGTGCTATACCTTTTTGGCAAATAAATTAGGAGCGTTTTTTGAACGTATACACAATGCAATTAACTATAAAAACACAATAAATTTGTATGAATTATATCAGGAGAAAATGACAAAAATCAAAAAAGAAAAAATTGAAAGAGTTTATAAAATACTTCATTCGATTTTAAACATCCAAGTTAGATATGAGAGATATTAAAAAATTTATTAAGTTAGTTGTTTGATAATAATTTAAAAACGAACTTGGAAGAGATTATAACATTGTATCTTTCTTATATAAGTTTGCAATTGCATAAACTTAATTTAGAAACGGACAACAACTTAAGTACATATATGGATTTTTTTATTATAATTAAATATATCAAGTTTTTTATATTCATTGTGTCAAGTTCTTCAATCATACATAATCATGTGTTATAATTTAAAATAGGAAGAATTGGGAATAAGTCACCCAATATACAAATGAGCTTTCACAAATGTTTAATAATAGGTCACATTATTCTTTAATTAATTTTTCAATTGAGGATTTCTCCCAATTCTCCTTTTAAAATATTATCATTTAACTATAAATTTACAAAAAAAAATTAAATACACATTCATATGTAATCGAACAACTTGATATAATAAATATAATAGAAGATACACATTCATATACACACGCAATTAATTATACCACATAATTGTGATTTTACAAGACAAGAGAGAAGATATGTCTAAAAAAGATGACACAAAATTAATGAGGATAGGATATGGTTACACCAAACCCATAAAGTCCGTAACGCAAGTTGACAAACCACGATTACTTTACGGTAACAATGACATTTATCCAATTTTATCCTTATTTATTTTCTATTAATTGAAAAGAGAGAAAGGGATATACAAGATGATAATTTGTAAATATATTGAGAGAGATAGTACGTTTTAATAAGGCATATAACTTTATCAATTTAATGCATTAACTAATATGTGAAAATGAGGTACGAGTGACTTAGATTGGTTTACTGAGTAGGATATTAATTACATATTTACATTTCCATAAGATCAAAATCTTATTAATTGCAACTTCTATGAATTCTTCGAGCATGCAATTCATTACAGTTATTTATATTAGTTAAATCTATATGAATGTTGAGGTAATTATACTGTTTCTGTGATCGTGAGTAATGAAGTATGTGGGAGGCTAAGTGTTAAATTATGAGAAAATTACCCAGAGGTCTCAAGCAACAGAATTAACCACAAAATGATCATAAAGATTCACAAAATTACCATAAAATCGCAAGAGTAGCTACTGAAGTTATCATTATTAACAACCTTACTAGCCTTCATTAATAACTTCAACAGCTACTCCTGGAACCTTATGGTAATTTTGTGGATCTTTAAAATTATTTTGTAATTAATTCTGTTGTTTGAGACCTCTGGATAATTTTTCTTTAAATAAATTAACTCAAAGGCCAGCGACATTTCCATGGATTGCAGATATCAATGAATTGCGTACGGTTTGTACACATTATTCCACACCCACGATGAGGGAAAAGAATCAAGTGGCTGCGTAACTTCAACGTGTGTATTTTCCCCCCCTTAAAAAGGTGAGCTTCGTATTAATATATAATATACGGTAGCTTTAATTATTTGGCCCATATTGTTATTAAATGATATGGATTATTCTTCCGTACTCAGCAAAATAAATGATTCAACAGGGATACTTATTATCCTTCATTTGATTAACATTAACAAGTTGATCAATGCATTACCGAAACAGGATTAAATCTAGTGGAAGGGTTAGTCCTCAAAAAATGGTGAACTAATGTCTAGTCCTCGAAAAGTTGTGAACTAATGTTTAAATACTTGTTAAAAGATTTACTTACATTTAATGTCTGATTATACCTCTCCAATAGAAGGCCAATTTTTATCAATTTGGAAATTTATGTTGATTCTAAAAAGGAATTTTCAGTTGAAAAAAAAAAGAGGAATTTTTTATGTAAACGTGTAAAACTCGAGTTTAATAAAACAGATAAAAAAAAAGTAACGCAGAATATGTGACGCTAGTCTTGAGCATGATGAAAACAAAAAGGCTAGCACAAAAACAGTTAAAGAAAGGAATGAATTTCTCCTTGCAATGTAGATTGGGCCTGATCACGAAAGAGGCCTCACTGTTCAGGCCCATCCTACTTGTATGAAGCCCTACAATTCTTGGGACTAAATCTAATCATATATATCATATCAACCAAAAACAAGTTTATAAACCAAAATAACCAACGGTTGGTTGGATCAAGTGGTAAGCGGCTTGTTCCAGCTTAAGTAAGGTCTCGAGTTCGAGTCCTTGTGTATGCAGAAGCCACCGTTGGGAGACTCACCCACCATTTCCATGTGCGCGACACGGATTGGGTCCGGATTAGTCGGGGCGAAGCTCTGGAAACCGGGTGGGAAACAAAAAAAAGTTTATAGACCAAAATAAAATTGTATAGATTCTCTTTCCGTGGACACAGTCTACAATTCTTTTTAAATACTCACTTATGTCACCGTAAATGAGATCTTATATTTAGGATCAATAGAGTATTAGTATTCAAGTTTTGTGATTAGGTAAAATTGTATAGACTCTTTCCGTGGACTCAGTCTAGAATTCTTTTTAAATACTCTCTCATGTCACTATATATATTTAAGATCGGATGGGATATTAGTGTTCAAGTTTTGTGATTAGATAAAATCAACGTTATGGGAATTATCATTCTTACGTAATCTACCCTTTTTGGTTGCTTGGTTCAATTAATCGTACAAGTTTTTTGGCCAACTGCATCCATCGTGGGTGTTGGGGAGTTAATCTCCTAAAAAGTATACTTGTCAAGAAGTTACTTCTTGAGAAGTTCATATAACATTTACTTTAACTGTGCTCGTTTGAAAGCACAGTAGAAAAGTACTTTTACATAAGTCAAGATAAATATGTGAAAGATATTATCTCGTTTTACAGAAAAACACGTTGAACATACGTTTGGCAATAAGCCGTAAGTTAACTTTTTAAAGTTAATATATTATTTTGATCAAAAACTAGTTTATTTTTGAGTTTGGGATGGTTAACTCAAAAAGTTAACTTTTTAAAGTTTATTTTTAAAGTTAATATATTATTTTTTGATCAAAAACTAGTTAACTCAACACCTAAAACATACGTTCGGGATAGTTTTGAGTTTTAAGTTTCAAAATTTTTAAAAACAGAAACTAGTTTGTGTTTTTAGTTTTTTGTTTTAGGTTTTTTTGGTTTCCAATTTGAAAAAGGTGTTGTGAATTAGAAATAGGTAAGGTAGATCAAATCAACTATGCTATCATCAAATGATTAAAAAATAATAATTATAAAAAATAAAATAATTATAAAAAATAAAAAATAAAAAATTTGAAATAAAAATATAAAAATGATAGATTTAACATCAAGTAGTACAGATAATGAGGGCCAACCCGCCAACCCCTCCCCTATTGGCAGGCTGCAACCGCCACTGGTGTGAATGGGCTCGGATTTGTTGCGGGTGCCAATGGCAGAGGAGGAGTAGGGTTCGAATAAGGTGGAATCGGAGTCGGAGGAGTGGAACCGGAGCCAAAGTTGGGAGTGGGAG
>JANTPZ010013143.1:0-10797 GCA_025593235.1 Vachellia pachyceras
ATCAATGATTGATCTTGTGAGCTTCTGTTGGAACTCTTCAGTAAAGACCAAGAATAGCTACCTGTATATTTGCCTTCAATGTACGTGAGATCAATGGATGGAAGACTCAACTGAAAAATTATAATCACTCTTAGTGTTCCGCGAAATGGTAATAACATCACATCATCAAAAAAATAGTCAGATAATCATCATATAATATAAGGTGCACCCTTAGAACTTAGAAGGACGAAGAAACAAGAGATATAGGAGATTCAACAAGATGAAATCAAATTTGTAAATTCATGCCATCACATCAACATTAAAATACTCTAATATTCCACTCACGTGTTAGGAACTTCTTGAATAGAATGAAGAAACTGAAAGTATGCCGAACCTTATTTATTGACAGTTGTGGGAATGATACTCCTATGAAGAAGCCAAAAATCACTCCGACAAAAGTAGTTACAATAAGCCTCATACTTTGACTTGGTTTTCTATTAGTTGGACTGCAGCCAAAAAGAAGCTGATGTCACTTGAAAATCATTTCTAACAATAATTAGCATAAACCAAATTTACAAAAATATGACTTAACCTGCGAGAAATGATACCCATCATACACAAACTTCTCTGACCGTATGTTCATAAAATTACACAAAAAAGCTACTCTTCACCATATGGCAAGTGGCACCTATCCTCGAAGTATGAAACAGAAGTGCTAATTATTAGAATAAAGCCCCTGCTAAATGTACACAGAAGACAGAACTGAATATGTTAAAAGAATGGGACCAGATAGTAGTTCAAACGAACAATACGAGGAAAATACACCATACGCATTTTCATGAGGGGAAAAGATTATGCTCTATGAAAATCCCTAAACCCTTAAATAAACCAGTATTATTCACCAGTCCCACTAGTTTTCCAAAGTAGATTATAAGTGTGCCTGAAGCAATGACAAAGAAACTAAAAAATTTAAGAAGACATTCTTGAATACAATTAAGTGAACCATAAGTAAGAAAAGCATGTGCTTTACCCCCACAACCTCCGCAAGTAACTGTATAGGACAAGCAAATCATGTGATTTCTTTAATTAAAGATGATTCAACAAGGTCACTTTTCCAAACTCAGCACCTCCGCAGTTACACATCCATGCATCAATTTTTGCCTAACTCTGGAGACACCCTCTGAATATAATAAAAATTAACAAACTTTATTTCTCTGTTGTCAAGTAAGACAACAAAACTGTGCCCCTTAACCCACGGGAAAAACCATCCCTTAATAGAAGTAATTCCATAATATTAAAATCTCGTAGCTTGGAGAAATTCCGTCTTAGCGTGGACCTACCAAAATTGACTGAACAGAAAGTCCAACCGAAGCTTGCAACTAAAGGGACATATAGTCAAAAAGCTCAAAATTTGGGACACGTGATCTCAAATTGCTCAAGAAAACAACCTAATAATATGCGGGATACTCCAAAGAAGTAAAGCGACTAGAGATTGCTTGAAACTCGCAGCATCTCCACTTCAATGTAAGGATATTCAAAACAAAGAAGAAGAAAAACTGGGTAACTAATTAGATTAACTCAAAAGTACCTGTAGCACTCCTGATAACCGAAGCAAGAAATGGCAAAAGAAGGGAGCTCTTATGAAATACTTAAGAGTCTAAAGATAAATAAAACTCGCCGATAATTGGAATCGGAGCTCCGACGAGGAGTTGGGGTTCGACTTCACCAAAAGAAACCAGCGAAGAAGGAAGGAGACAGAAAATTCACCGGCGAAGGAAAATAAAGAAATAACAAAGGGAATCTTTCTCGTATTGGATTTGGGTTTTGCAGCACTAGCGAACGAGATCTCTGATATAACTTGATCACCTTAACTCAGATTTTCTGGTTTTTCAAGCTCTCTTCCACTTTCAAATTTTGAAAACGAAACAAGACTCCTCCAGCCGTGTTTCTACAGCCCAAAAATATTATTTTTTTAAGGGAAAAAAAAAGAGTTGAGTTGTTGCATTGAGGTGAGGTTCGCATACATTCACACGCGCGCACATATATATAGGAAAAGAATTTAGGCGACTTTTCAGTCAATCTTTTTTAAAAGTCATTGCGTGTTTTACCGCTTCTCTAGTACACAACGGACCTGAAAAATTTGGAACTTCTTGATGGGACTGTTTAAATTTCAATCCTTGCATTCATTAAAACTGAAAAAAGAAACAATTTAGTGCTTGTTTGATAACATCGTTACCAAAACGGTGTACGTAAATCGAGATAAAACCATCTTAAAATCTGTAAAAACCATCTTGAAATCCATAAAAACCATTTTAAAATCCGTAAAACCATCTCAAAATCCACAAAATGCCTCGAAATCTGTAAAATCCATTCTCCCAACGGAGTTTCCAAACACCCACTTATTAGACATCCGTTGACGTCGAGAAAATTCTCTCCAGGAAATGAGGAATGAACCGTTTCATACAGTTCATTTTCGACTTACCGTAACTGAAGGAGTTAGTTAGCAATTAATACCCGTTTGATACAATGAAATTGATTTTGACGGAGATGAAGATGAATATGGATATAGATTTTAAAATTACGTTTGGTATTATATGAAAATGAAGATAGAATCCATTTCTGATTTTTTGAAAATGTAACAAAAAAAACTATTTTACCCTCAACCAAATTATAAACTAAAAAAGAAAACAAAACATTTTGGTCCAAAAAAATTTGAACTCCATAAAATTCAATGAATTCATAAGTTTGGGTATGGAATTGAAATTGGGTGTTTTTGTAGAATTAAATTTCACATGGAATTACAATTCAATCACACCAACCATGGTTACATCATAAAATTAAATTTGAATTTCACCCTTCAATTTTCACCGTACTAAACAGACAGTAAGATGCATTCGTTGCTTGATTAGTACAGTGAACAAACATTTTTTGTTTTATTTGGGAAAAATGAACTGACAAGGATATGTACACACACACATGATATCATGGTCTCAACATTTTTTTGTCTCAGAAATGTTCAATAAAATTAAATATTAGGATTAAGGAGTTCCCAAAAATTTTTCCACATATATATACCCTGTACAGCAGAGTATTGTACAGTACGTTCAATATTCTGAAATATTTTTTTAGAAAATTTATCAGATTTAAAGTAACCCAATTAATGAATAAAATATCCTAAATATTGATAAAATTACCTTCAGATCCCAACAGTAACTGGTCCGATTGTTATTGACGGCCGGTGAGGTTGTTAATTACAACTAGACTAGCTACTGCTGGGCTTGATGGTAATTTTGCTAATCTTTGAAACATTTTGTTCATTAATTCCTCTATTTAAGATCTGATGATAAATTTCCCTATTTTTTTCATGTGTCAAACACTCTAAAGTATTTTTTTTTATGCTTCTAGTACTATGAAGTATTTTTATGAGTTTGAAACTTAAAATACTTTTTGAGGTATCCAATACCAAAGTATTAAAAATATTTGATGGTACTAGACACTTCTAATAAATATTTTGTAATGTTAAATGCACATGAGAAAATAGTTTAAGGTATTGAATGCACTTTAACCCTACAATATTATTATTCAGATTTTATATCATCATACTACATTTAGTTATTAATATAAATGTAGGTTGATTTCTTTTGGAAGGCTAATAAAACTAAAAAGATTATTAATTATAACATATACTCTCAAATATTTATATATATCATTATATTATAGGAAGTCTTAATAATTTCAATTATTAGTAAATATTTTTTAGGGTGGTGAGAGAGGGTTTAAATTAATTTGATATTGAAGTTTAATATGTCTAATAAGGGTAATGTTGAAAGCCATCTGAATAATAAATTTAATATTTTTAAATTATTTTTAGTGATATTTTTATAAAACTAAAATATACATTTTGTCCTTTAAGTTTACATCAAATTTTAAATTTTAAAAGTACACTTTTAATTATTTATCATTAACATAATTAGTTAGTTTTACTTAACAGAAAATGTTAATTTAATCATCATTTTACTATTAAATGATATCAACATATATTTAAATATTTATTATGTAATATATTTTTTATACTTTAAAGTTTAACAATATTTTATCATTATTTAATTGCATAATCAATATTTAAATTTTTTGAATTACCATTTTTCGTTAAGTGAAATTAATGGTTGTTAAACTAACAGTGCACTTTTTAAATTTAAGATATCAAATTAAAGCATGAAATATACTGTATACTGTGGCCTTTTATAACCATTTCTACTCACATTTGTGAATGCACTTGTGAAAGTGAGTAACTTTGAGTATTTTAATGATAATTTGGGGAGATTAGTATTCATTGGAAATTCTGTGGGATAATCCATCATATGTGAAAATAAAGCCATGGAATTGGCAACTAGAAAATGCACAGAAAATTCTGCCCTTTCCCCAGGGTCCTCTTATATGAGAAAATAAACAAAGACATTTTCACAAAAACAAAAGTTATTTTTTTTTTGTGTTTTAAAGTTTATACACGTTTTTTAAATGCATGCACTCTTTTACCAGAGACACTGATAAAAGACAATATTAGTACTAAATATGATCACATCTTCCGTATGATTCAAATTTGTTCATATAAAGTTCAATAAATAATGAACAAAAACACTAGTATTAGAGTTATATGCATGTTTGTTGGCAAAAAAAAAAAAAGAAAGAGTTATATGCATATTTGCATACATAGAGCATAAAGTTAAAGTTGTTAGTAGAAAAAGAGTAATCTAGATCGTCTTATTTAGACCGAGGATGCAGTTAAAACTCAAAGAAAAAACATCTACAAATCAATCTCATCCATCAAGTGGGATGTAGTTGATCAGTAGATATTTGTTTAGGAAAATTTGATTGATGGGATTCGACTTGTTCAAGTTGTGGTCATTGATGGTGCATTATTAGGCAGGGAATATGAATGTGAGTCCTTGTAGATCCGGCCCCAACACGCCGCCGTGGAGAAGGACTTTGACTTCTCCATCAACATTTAATTCTTGTGGGCCATGTATTCATTTTACATATTTATTTTAAAAATTGTAAATTACGTTGGGCAAGTAACTTCGAACTCGGATCCTTTTAACATACGGTGCTCCTTGCCTTTCACATTTTAGATGTACCTCTATGTGGCCTTAGGATACTCATTCAGTTTCTTTTTTACAAAAGAAGTTTAGGTCTTATCAGAGTTAGAGCATATTTTCAAATTCAAAAATAGCTTATAAAGATATTTATATATCACATACTAACAAAAAGGCTTACTAGGTTCAAAGTGCACTCCATTGGGCCTTAACTCCCAACCAAACACACGCTAAAAATGAAAGATAACATACAACTCCAAAAAAGCAAGTAAACAATAAAAACAAGCTTTAAAAAGTTCTTCAACACATTAAGAACAAATTGCTAGATCAAAAGAAATCTCCTAAATGTCATACTTCAAGTAGGCCTGCACTATGATGGAGGTTGAGATACCCAATACGAAGGGTAAGAGTCATCCAACAAAATTTTGACAAACCACTCGACCACCAAATCTATTTCGATAGTAATCTATATATAAAAATGGTTATTGATCAAAATAGTCAAAAGTTTAGTCTTATTTTAAATATAATATCTTAATGATTTAATTTTTAACTAGTCTGTGGGCGAGTTTCTTCAAATAAGGTCTTACCTTAAGATCCTGTGTTTTAAAGAAAAACATTAATGTTGAAAAGCTTTATCCACATATGGTTTATATCTATCTTGATCCAAATCAATCTAACAAGTGATCTCTTGGTTCAATTTGAACTACTCTAAAAGATGTCAAGTTGATTAAGTTAGTAAGTAGTTAGCTTATAATAAATAGGATTGTGAATTCAAATCTCACAACTGTTGCGATGATTTTTTATAAGTGATTTTTAAGTACATTTGAAAGAGCGCTCTTTGAATACAAAGATATGCATGGCTCTTATTAAGCCCCAAAATCCAACTTTTAAATTAAAAAATATACAAAATATATTATTAAAAATAAACTTTATTTGGGTTCTATTCAATAAGCTGCTGCCTTAATTACGAAGAAAATCTAAAAGTTCATTATTTTTTAAAAAGCTTAACTCCACCCTACTGACTTGACCAAGAAGACCAGGCCATCCCAAAGTTTCAACAACTAAATCCGCCATCCATGGGACTTTTCAACACATCACATCTGAAAATTTTTATTTCTCTTCTTGTTACATATATAGAGAGATATGTACATATCCGTTGATTCATCAAGAATTCCCACTTGAAATTAAGTACCCGTTTAGATTAGCGGTAAAATCTACTTTTCTAATATGATTTATGATTTACGAGATAAGTGTCTGAGATGAGTTTTATTTCAATTTGTTTAAATGTAATTTTTCAACACTCACATAAATAGGTCTTTTCCCCCTGCCATCTCAAAAGATAATGAATAGAACCAACAAGATTGAATTAAGCGGAATCGACTAGTTTCTTATGACATAGTAAATTAAAGTTTGAATCCCATTGAGAGATGTGTTCATATTTAGTGTCCAATACTGATTTAAACAAATTTGCTTTGATAGAAGGATATATATATATATATATGTGTGTGCTTAGTGAAGAAAAAAAGGCAAAGATGATGGGTGGATTCTTCTTGATCAAATGGTCAAGTCTTATTGCTCTTGCACTTTATTTCAGTAGCTCTTTCAATCCTTGCCTTTGGTGGCAATATCAAATGGTTTGTGCTTCGCTTCTGCAGATGCGAAGGAATTAATTCGCCATTTGTCTTCTCTGCTTCGTTTTTCATACAGGTCGATGCTGGTCCGAAGATGTTTTAAAACTTCCAGTTTTTGTTCTTCTCCATTGTTCTATTTCTGGTTCATTTTGGGATGTTTTTTAAAACACGTATTTGTTTTATATTTTTGTAGATTATGAATTGGGCTCTCAATACTTCATATTATAATTCTTTGTGAATCCAATCTAATATAGTGAAAGGGGTTGGTCTCTCATAATATGATGCATCAAAGTTTAAATCCCCACAAGAATATATGTCCACATCTAACATTCGACAGTAATTCAAATAAAATTGCTTTCCGTTGGAGGATATACGTGGTTTAGCAAAAAAAAATGTAACATTTTACCTTTCTTTGAATACAATTGCCTTATTATTGGGAAAAAATGGTTAAGATCCTCATATCATGATTGTACAGAAGCTATCAACCTACTCAATAGAGGATATGATTACTCTTACTCTCTTAGCAGCGTCGTTTAACAAACTAGATTACTTTATCACAGGGATTGACATGTTTTAGTCAATTATATAACAAAGGAAAAAAAAATTATGCTCACCAAGCAGCTAAATACTCTCATAGTTTTTAACAGAAAATTTTCATATCCTGAATCACCTCCAACTTTTAACATATAAAATATGGAAGGTGATGAAGTCTAGTTTAGTTTTCATTTCTCGCTTGTACCCTCTTTTCCTTCTCCCCCTAAAGTCTCAAGATGATTTTGAGACTCTTGGCTGTGTCATTGCTGTGTAGTCTCTGGTTAAAGTGTCCTGACACTCTTTTTCTTTTCTATGTAAAAATAGATATGATGATGATAGACCCAAGACTTTGTAAACTAGTAGCATGATATCTCTCAAATGGGAGGTCACATATTCGATTTTACCATTTTAACCTTAGATCATTAATATCTACCCTTTTAAATAATAAAAAAAGGGTATGGTGTTATCCACATTTATTCCAACTTTCAATTTCAAAGACTACAATTATGGTTTGAAGGCTATAATAGTTTCAACTTGTAATTAATAACTCCCAAGACTTGCAAGCTGTAATAATACATCCTATTTCTAATATAAAAGTTAGGTTACTAATTGATGGATATTAGAAAGGTCAATTAAGTTGGTTATTTTGCAATAAATATATACATTGATTTCTTTAAAATACTAGATCATCTGCATTATGAGTAACCATTTAAAAAGCTTCCTTACTATATGCGATAGATGAAGATGCGGAGAACTACTATAAAAAAAAAAATAAAGATGGGTAGAAACAAGTATAAATTTGAAAAACAAAACGAAATGGTCCAAAGACCAGTTGGGATATGATCACTTTTGTGTTGGAATCTGATCCAATTGCACACTGCAATGAAGAGAACACTACAGCTCTAATATCAAATTGAATATGAACGATTCCCATGTAAAATATCGACTATTAATTAAATATAAACGATCCTCTATGATACCAATACATAAAATGCAAACATCATATTTTAACATGGACATCCTTTTTTCTTCTTCCAAAATGTTCCAATAGCACTCAACTTGCAGAGAACTTAATGTTCTGATTAATTGATATGAAGATTTATATATTTCTAAAATACTTGAATAAAACTCAATTTTTGGTATCTATATTTTTATACGTTAATTTGTTATTTAAAAAAAAAACATACGCATACCCTAAAACTTTAAAGGTTATCTATCCTACTTGAAATATCATATCATATCAAGTATGAGTAATCATATAATATCATATCATATCAAGTATGAGTAATCATATCTTGGTATCATAGTGACAGTCAATAAATAGCGGAGAAAAACCAGAACGACATGAAAGGTTAAACCAACGAATGGGACAGTGAGTAATTCATTACAACTTCATTGTATGTTCTTGCCAACAAATGTCCCCTACTTCACAACCCAACCATCTCCCTGAACAAAAAGGGGCAAACTGAAGCTTAAAGCTCTAACGAAATACCGCTAGCACCGAGCTGAAGCTTAAAGCTCTCTATGGTTTCTATCGTTTATACATTGCACTAATGAAATTGTTCAATAAACCATAAACCATGAACTATCAAGCATACTATATACAAGACCCAGAGTACTATCTCTAACAATGGGCAAGAACTCATGATACATCAGAAAACCTTATCCTAATTATCTCATTCACTTTCTAAAATGTGATAGGATCAGTTCGAAATGTTTCTACTAATCTATAATGGAAAATACAAAAGCAGTGTTATAACTCTTGCACAAGGCTGCTCAAATCAGAGTTTGCATTAGATGATGGAAGCCAGAGTTCCACGCGAGTTCCACCAGCCCCTAGAGGTGCATCCCTGAATCGAGGGGACACGACACGCACAACACACCCATAACTCTCCAGTATCTCACGGGCAACACTCAGACCCGCAACAAAATTCCATGTCATGTTGTCTTCAACCATATGTTCAGACAAGAGTTCGGGTCCGTATGGTGTTAGTGAATGCATCTGGGTCTGCAGACAAGTTCATAACCAAGTTCTCTCACAAAAATGAAATGTCTTCAGTCCCAACAAAGGACTTCTTTATGAGTTGTATTGGAAGCAACCATCAATATCATTAGAATCATGCAAGCTCAACAGTAATAATCTATTACCTAATGTTTAATGCTTTTGATCCTATATTCTTTTCTTTTTCTTATTAATATTATACAATTATGATAACAAAGTATCTTCACTAGATTCATAAATAGCTCAAACAGGCACACTAATTATCCACTAAACTTTCACTTTGTCTCGTTCAAGATTTCTTAAATAGCTCAAACAGGCACACAAATTATCCACTAAACTTTCACTTTGTCTCGTTCAAGATTTCTTAAATAGCTCAAACCGGCACACAAATTATCCACTAAACTTTCACTTTGTCTCATTCAAGATTTCTTTAGAAAAACATCCATGGTTGAGATATAGCAAATAAGGAAACAGATATGGAAAGATTACAATTCAAATTTGATTTCTAACAATTAACAATCTATCTAAAGATTCAGTTGTTGATAAAGCACAATATTGTGCGATACATGCACCCGATCTCATCTATTAGGATAAGGCTTGTTGTTGTTGGTTTAATTATTGTTAATTTTTATAGCACTAATATGACATTTCTCAGTGAACATCCTAGTACTCATCCTCTCACAAGATGGCTTGATGATAGGCCAATATTTACTCAAGAAAGACGGGATCAGCTGGAAAAGGGGTTGGTGTATCTGACCACACATCATAAGGGGGGATAGATAGTGGAGAAGTGGGGCGAGATAGCACAAAGTCTGATTACCATGGTGCACTGTTTTGTCATATTTTCTGTTTTTCTTTCTTTTTAACATATGTCGAGAGGGTTTGATCTCTTAACTTCTATCCATATTCCAACCCATCCCAAGTGCCTTTATTTTCTATAACTCCTTTATACTAGTTATCACTATAAATAAATGTTAGAGGTAGACTGTAAGACCCTTTTTGCTTTCAATTCATCCCCTGAAGTTGGGAGATTCTCCTGGACTATTAGAAGGGGGTGAGATGCTTGCTCTACCATTGATCATGTCTCGTTGAGTTACCAAGTGAGGGAAAAGTCATGATCAGCGGATAGCATGGTGAGGCAATTTGCATGGAATTACTTAGTGGTAGAGCAGCAATACCACTAAAGTTGGTTTTTATCGTCTATCTTGATGTCATTTGGTTTTTATCAATCAATTTTGTTCTGTAGATTCCCCACCAGATATTAAAAACATTGAGTGATATCCTTAATTTATTTTGACTGATTATCTTCACCTTAAACTTTATACTCCTATTCCCAACCTCAACCACTTTGTAGTAAAATTGTTCTTTAACAAGGGATATTTTCCACCCTGACCCTGTATGCTGATTCTAAAAGCAAAGCCATAAAGTTACCAGTTTGATTACACACACATTTTTTTTTTAAAAAAAAAAAGCAAGTTAGCATAGCACGACTGGAATTACCATGTATTGCATGTCAGGACCATCATCATCAATGATGACAAGGGTACCACCAGCTGGT
>JANTPZ010013147.1:0-10723 GCA_025593235.1 Vachellia pachyceras
TATGTTTTTGTATTGTAAACATTGTTGATTATTTTTTTAGAAATGTATTGTATTCTTCTTCCGAAAAATTAAATAGACTTGGTAAATTTTATGTAAATGTGTTGTATTATTTTTTTAAAAAGAAAGTTTCAATAAAATAATAATAAAAAATAAAATTTAAAAATAGAAAAAAAATAAAAAAAAAGTGGCGGGCTGGCGGGCTAAACGAGCTCGGGCTGCCGTATAAAAACGGGGCGGGCTAGCCCCCGGGCCAGCGGGCCAACCCGTTTCCCAGTGCTAATCACATCCCCTCATTTGGTTTACAAATTTAGAGGGGAGGGAGGCTAAAATTTACCTTCCCCTCCCTTCCATTACCCCTATTTTGGCTCCCCTCCAAATTAAGGTTTTTTGGAGGGGAGCCAAATTTTAAGACAACTATACCCTTACACATTTTCTATTATTCCACTAATACTCTTTAAAAAAATTATTTTAATTAATAAATATTTTGTAATAAAATAAAAATAAATGAAAATATATTGTAATCAATTTATATTATTATAAAATTATATAATTATAATTAAAAATATATTATAAAAAGTAATTAAATATTTAAAAAATATATTTTTAAAAATAAAATATTAATTAAAAGCATATTTTAAAATAAATCTCCTTAAATTAATTAGAAATTGAAATTAAATAATTATGATCAAGAATATATAATGCATATTAATGAAAAAATTAACTACCATGTAAGGGTATAATAGTAAATTAATCGTTACCTCCCCTCTTTTTTTCTTTTGAACCATACACAAAATTCATTCCTTCCTCTCCCCTCCAACATAAAAGGCATTGAGCAACCAAAACTCACCCTTTTTAACTATTTAAGTTTATTAAATCGCTCATGTTAATATATCTTATATTAAAAGAAAGAAACTGTATGATTTAATATAAATGCTATTAAAAAGTGAAAGTCCAAAAGTATCCCCTTTTTTTCAACAATTGTTATTCGCTTTTTCCTACTTGTTAAAATGGATAAGAGTTTTGATTCTGCAATATCCATCTGATAAAACTTCCTAACCAGTTACACACCCAACAACCCAATGTTATACAGAGCAGGTTAGAAGCTGGCTAGGAGCACAGGCTGAGTGAGGTCACTTCAGAAGTAGGAAGTGTTGGGAGTGCGTTGCGTGGAGAGCTTGGGAATTTGATTGGATGTGGGGATTCCGAATCCATCTGCTGTGTGTGGTTGCATCCACTGTACGTGCATGAGCACCATAACTCTATCTTTTTGCCTCTCTGCCCTCTCCATCACTGCTTATATATATGTATTCAGTAATAAACAGGAACAACAAAACAAAACCTGACCTTTTACAAACTGCTCTCAGCTGAATAATGGATTGTTACACAAAAGGATATCCACCGAAATTATCGAGCCGCCGGTACTACATCAGACTGAGATAGATATAGTTATATATATATATATATCTTATGTATGTATGTATCATGCATATATTAAAGATGGAGGGTGATATATATATCATATACATATCATCATCTTCATGCCTAGTTAATTGACGAGAGGGGAGGGGAAGTATCATTTTCTTCTCATCCTCTCCTGTTCTTTTCGTTTTATAACTATTATATCGACATTTCAATAGTACAGATCTGACTTCATACAAATATTTTCTTGTACCCTCTTTAGCAGTGTTAAACTATTGATATCAAAATCTAGTAATTCAAAAATTTAATTAATTATCTTTCTTTCTATAATTTAACATTTTGATGATGGTTCCGGATTAAGTAAATCTCAAGGGTTTATAAGAGGGTTAGAAGGGTGGATGAGACATTCATAGCCTTCAATTAGAGCGTGGCCAGGCCATACCATTTACACCACACATTTCTCTTTTTTACATATGGTTAATAATCCAAGAGGCGATATGATGATGTGAAGGGGAAACATCATCCAAAAGGTGCAAAACCAGTCCTTGTCACCCCCACTTCCATGGCCGCGGCTGAATCAGCAAACAATATTGAGATCAGTCCTTCCCACTCCCACTTTTATGTGGTGGGTTGAGCTGCAACGTCCTTATCGTCACTGTTCCTGGCCGATCCAATTCAGTAATTAATTAAGTTGCATGGTTTGGTGTCCTGAAAGCCCCCTTACAAGACTGCACTCGTATTCAACCCCATTTATAAACTCAAACTGATCATATGCTGATATTGTCTCCCTCTCTGAATAAATAAAGATAAAAATAATCAGCACCAACCTCTTGGATCAACCAGTAATGGTTGTTCCAACTTATGCGGTCATTTGGAAGTGGCAAGGAGCTTTCAAGTTTACGGAAGACGTTAACAGATATATGCAAGGAATCTCAGATCGCCTTCATGAAGACTCGTGAAATTAGGATCCACGCGTCTCGAATCACATTCGCATTGACTGACTTGGATCCCCCGCCATCATTGCTCTCCATTGAGTTCCACTCCCAAGCTTTTAACTTTATTAATTAATGAGTGAAAAGAGGGTAATCTGTGGTGTTAAATGGAATTACTGTTCGTGGGGTCCGGCGTAAATGAGTTGGATCATCGTATTAACGATGAATGATTAATATATACAGAACCTAGGAGGTGGAGGAGGAAGCACGTGAGAGGACACGTGTCAGCACCTTCCATACACACCACCACCTTATATTACTCCTCCTGCTCATAGCGATCTACGCCTGTTTGCTCATATCAGTACCGATCATCAGAACTCAAATCTGAGGATTTACCCATGGAAAAACTAAAAAGCTCTAATCCCAGTGATGTATTATCGCACTCCATCGTGATTACATGCAACCTGTCAACCTTGATTTTTTAAATGAACGCTCACACTCCTTACCCCTTTTAAAGAATTCTGGTGCCGTTTCGTGTATTTCAAAGGTGGCGTGCATGAGAGACGATGAAGATAATTAATGATTATTTTTTAAGATACTTGGATAGATTGTGAAGATCAGAAGCTATACATAGTGTAGTGCTGCATGCTTTGGAATAATGGAATTTGGAAACACATTTCTATTGTTTGAATTCGAAGAACACACGATTAAGCTCCTTGCATCCTGGTTGTATGGTAATTTTTTTTTCTTCTGTAAATGGGAAGTCAAGGGTTCAATCATGTTTGTAATATCATGACCTTAATACTTACCCCTTTAATTCAAATAAATAAGCACAGGACAAGTATGAGAATAAGAATCATCAAACTCATTTTGGTGTTGTTTTTAATGGTTGAGGCTTAAGAGAGGGAGAACAAGATCCAACTCAATGATTCGATGGGAAGATGCCTTTTGTCTGTTGAGATACCGACGAATCTTGCTTTGTTTTTAGCGGACACAGACGAGGTCACTGCAATACACAGGTGGTTCTCATCAAAAGCAAGTCCCCTCTTCGCTTGCCCCTTCCCATCTAATTACACGCACCATTGCTGCAAGTCGCCTCCTTCAACCATTCTTCTATTACCACCTGTCATTGCTTGCAACACTAAGCTCCCTCACCATTCACTCGCATCCGATCCTTTCCACCATTCTTACCACACAGCATATTTCATACAGATCAAAAAAAACCTTAAATTACCTTAACCTAATTTTAAAATTTAATAACTTTTTAATTTTATTCCTATTTAGTATCTACTGTAACATGGAAGAGCAGAGTCAAAACATAATGGATGAGGGATAAAATTGCACATTTACATGTAAAATTTAATGAGGTGACTCGTAGATATATAAATAAGACCCGTGGAATATGCCATAAGGTTTTCCCTTTCTCAACATATACCTTGATCCTTATAATTATTTCTCAGTTATGCAAGTGGCAGCATATAGCATCCCTATTAAAATGAAATCGTGAATCAAATTCAAATAAATTGAAAGCTATCCCTTGTGCTGGACGTAACGTTTTGTGCAGTGGCGGAGCCATACATATGTGAGTGTGGGCAAATGCCCCCACTCAACTTTTGGGTATTTATGTAAATAACATGAGACTTTTTATTATGCATCTACTGATTTTTAAGATCTGAACCCACTCAAATTATTTATACTAGCAAGTCTATTATCATTTATTTGAAAATTAAAAAATTGCCACCACCGGTAAAAGGTCCTGACTCCACCACTGGTTTCGTGTGTACAACTCTACATGTGACCTTTCAACTTACTCACTCGCTGGCCCTCTATCGTTATTTTTCTTCCTTGGGTTTAACATCACATGCATTATGATGCATTAATTCTCAAATCAATAAAGTTTCCGGTTAACCCTGGGGGATTGGTTCAGCGGTCTGGGCTGATCCAAACTTAACCAAAATCAGGGGTTCAAATCCTGCCTTGGGCATGCAGCTCCTTTAAAATCCAGTGTCAGCTGTTCCAACCATCGAGGTGTCTACAAACTAGCGAGGGAATTAGTTACTGTTGTTGTGGGCGGTGGATACCCTGATTTAGTAAAAAAATAAAGCTTCCGGTTAGTCACTTAGCATCTAAGTTTGTGACTTGGGCTTTGGTAAGCCCAATTTTCAAACGGCCTTGTGGGCCTAGACTACTTGTGTCTTAATTGGGCTCCTGTACTGAGCTCAATTGCGTTTAGCGGGAAATCAGGAAAGAAGCCCATGAGAAGAGAAGTTTCCAGAACTTTTTCTCAGAGAGGTTGTTCCATTGGTACTTCACTACTACCGTAAGGTTTCCTCGTGGGGGTCCGGATTAGTCTGGGGCGGGCAATGAATCCATGATACCCCATAATACCAGATGGTTTATAAAAAAAAAATATCCGAGGCCACATCAGAGGGACACATGGCGGCATTTGTGGGTAAAACGGACACTCACTAGATTTCTCTCTTTCTTTTGTGTCTCTAGAATCTTCTCCACCGCCTCTAAAAACACTTATCTCTCTTCTAATTCTCCAAGTTTAGTTAACTTGGTGAAATCCATACATTAGAGCCAAAACAAAGTTCTTTTGCTGACCATAAGCACGCTACGACCATTGTCTCAGCCATTGAACTTCCCCGCCCTCTGGTTATTCTCTGCAACCGTGGTATGGAAGGATTGAGAGTGAAGGTGGAGGAAACGGTGGCATGTCGAGCTGGTTTGTCGTCTTCACCTTCATCTTCTGCTTCTGCTTCAAGTCTCTCTCCTCGCCCAATGGAAGGGCTGCACGAGATGGGGCCTCCTCCATTTCTTACCAAGACCTTTGAAATGGTGGAAGACCCATCCACCGACTCCGTTGTTTCTTGGAGCCTTGCTCGTAACAGCTTCATTGTCTGGGACTCTCACAAGTTCTCCACCGCTATTCTTCCTCGCTACTTCAAGCATGGTAACTTCTCTAGCTTCATCCGCCAGCTCAACACCTATGTAAGTAGCTGCTACTATCTATTTCGATTTCGATTTCAGAGTTATCCTCCTCTGTTTAGGAATTTGATCGCTATCATTACTTTATCAGTTACGCCTTGTATTTTGATTTTGACAGAAGCTTTTAGTGATAAAGTTGTAATCCTTGTCGAGTCACTTAGCTTAGGCAACTAACAGACCACTAGAGTATATGACTGAATCACTTGTTTGTATCTGAACTGGAATGTCGAGAAAAGCAATACAGCCCCACCAAGTTTAATGTTATACTCTGTTTCTTGTCAATAAGGATTTCGATATGTGGATGGATTTTGGATGTAATGAACTACTGATGTATTTATTTGTTTCATCCTTGTGTACTTTTATAGAAGTTTTGGAATAGTGGGCCTTAAGTCCTTAACTTGGTAAATGGATGCAGGGGTTTAGAAAAATTGATCATGATCGATGGGAATTTGCAAACGAAGGGTTTTTGGGTGGCCAGAAGCACTTGTTGAAGACAATCAAGAGAAGAAGAAACGTGTCGCAGAGTGTATGTCAAGAACGAGGGATTGCTTGTGTTGAATTGGGGGAATACGGATTTGAAGGCGAGCTCGACAGGTTGAGAAGAGGCAGGTCAGTGATCATGGCCGAAAGTGTCAAGTTGAGTCAGCAACAGCAGAATTCACGGGCGCAACTGACCGCAATGGAGGAAAGATTACAGACAACAGAGAAGAAACAGCAACAGATACTCACTTTCCTTGCCAAAGCACTGAACAACCCAACTTCTATTCAACAGTTCGCCCAGAGAAACGCCCAAAACAAAGAATTTCTTGGTGTTGATATCGGTCGAAAGAGGAGACTAACTGCTAGCTCGAGTGTGGAGAATCTACAGGATGATCCTGTCACGGTGGCAGTGCCTAGTGAACCAGTGGCGGACTATTCAACAAATGAACAAGAATTGGCAACGATAGAATCTGAGATAGAGACTTTTTTCTCACCCCTTGATAATGAATCAAGCAGTGACAAGAAAGAGCCAGTATCAAGTTCGATTCCTACAGTCAGTGGGAGCAATCTGGGTTCAGTGAGTGACGCGATATGGGAGGACTTGCTGAATGAAGACTTAATTCATGGTAATCCAGAGGAGGAAATTATATTTGGTGAACGGTTCTGAACCGATCCTTTAGTGGAAGAGTTGGTAGCAAAGTCTGATGAATGGGCTTCAGGTTTGGAGGACTCGGTAGATCAGTTGGGTTTTCTTGGGTTAATTCTTTATCCGTTTGGCCTCTGCAACTCCATTGTCTATTCCCTGCCTTACTAGCGGTATGACTCCGAGTTCTTTGAAAATATTTATGAATTTC
The DNA here is from genome assembly GCA_025593235.1 of Vachellia pachyceras. NCBI lineage: Eukaryota > Viridiplantae > Streptophyta > Magnoliopsida > Fabales > Fabaceae > Vachellia > Vachellia pachyceras. The sequence goes on from JANTPZ010013147.1 coordinate 6,677, forward strand.
AGAAATTTTAATGGCAGTAACTGATTTGCTATATGAATGGTTTTGCATGCAGCAGGGAAAGGTGGTAGCTACTGCAGAGGCCATCAAATACATACTGCTGTTTTATCTGTATCCTTCATAAATCAACCTAGGCCTTTGATTTCGGTATGATTCATTGATTCACTTGCTATTGTTGTTAACTACTGGTGAATTTTGCAGGGTTGTGTGCACAAGGGGACGAAGTTGTGTAATGCTGCGGAGGATCATTACCTCCGATTCTTTTCAGGGAACTGAGAGCATCAGTTACTCGTGCATGACGTAAACTGCTACTTGTAAGAAAGAAAAACAGTCTTGCACATTCTTTTGCTTGCGACGTACATATTGTGTTATATTCGCATTATTTCTATAGAATTGCATGGATAGTAATCTGTTATTCACAATCCATCGTCATATTTGTATCAAGAAAGACGTCTCGAAAACAAACTTGATGAATCGATCTAGCTATAGACCCAAGTTGGGCTTACGATGCTGGGACAACTAATACTGTGATCCATACAACAACTAATGATCGTACCGCATTGGGATAGTTGAAGAGTGATGATGATGCAGAAGAAACAGCTTATACATTACATTGGTCTGCAATTCTTTACGATAATTGAGGGTTTGAAAGCTATGCTACTACAGAAGTTTCTATTCCCATGTTTCTGTAATTCTCGGACCCGTTATAGTCATGAAGTTGCCAGAGCTCTGGTAATGCCTCCTTCAGGTTATGGATGCTTTCTAATGCTAAATCCACACCATCTGACTTTGAAGAAGAGCCTACCTGTACCAATTATGAAGAACACGTAAGCATATGATAGTTGATGGATGTTCATTTTTGTTCATTCACCATGTAAGCATTCAAATCTCCTCATACCAACACTGTATGGAGCCCCGCTTTCTTCCCAGCCTGTATATTTCGAACGCTGTCGTCGAAGAACAGCTGCATATGGAATTTTTTTTTTCAGTTAATTAACATATGTGCTTATCTAACAACTATACTAAATCGGTACTATATGAAAAGCTAACCGTTTTTGTGGGGTCGATGCCAGCTTTTTTCAGAGCAACTTGAAACGCAATTTCTTGTGGTTTGCAAATGACACGGCCATCAGTAGTGTCGCTCTGATTATTCAGGGTCTCGAAGCAGATGGTTTCATCAAAACAACCCTCCAACCCAAGCCTCTTAACAACTCTTGCTACATGAGCCTTATCGCCGTTAGAGAATATCTGTTTAATAATAATGTCGAGATGAGCAAATCATGCATGTAAAATAGATAGATAATACTAATCAATGATGGCAAGCAAAAGCAACTTACAACTTTTCGTACAGGCAGGCTAAGAAGAAGAGTCCTGAGATGATAGTCAGCGTGCAGCTTCTCATAGGGTAATCTCCCATGAACGAAGCTGTGATAGTCATCATAATCAAAATCGTAGCCAGCGGCCTGGAACGATATATATATATATATATATGTATATATTAGAGAGACTCGTTATTATAGCGAGAGAATAAATGGGTTTGGTTAAAACGAGTCCTACCCTAAGACCGGCCATGGATGTGCCATAGTTCCTGTACAAAGATTGATTCAGCCCAGGGGCTTCCTTTTCGTCTATGCCAAGCCTCTCAACCATATATTCTATGCAGATGCAAAATCAAGGAATAAATATAATTAAGAATACGATATAATCCCAGGAAAAAACAAAAGGAAGACGAAAACTAAATTCATATGAATACCTATAATATTTTGGGTGCATTTTTCTGACAAACCAGAGCTCAGAGGATACAGAGTGTCATCAACATCTGCAAGGGCAGCCACACACGAAATATTTCAAAACCAACTTTTAATTCCGACGTTGTTCTTTGTTCAGGGCATAAGAAGCAAACACTTACCGAAGAGAAGACACTCGTATTTTGGCTGCTGGAAAATTTTCCCCTGTTCCATTTCTATCAAATATTGCAGAGCTTCTAAAACTACGATCTTGAAAAGGAATGTGTTTTGAGTGAACAAGACGGAGGGAATCATGGGGTTCATATAATGAAGCCCAAGTCTGAACATACATTTGAAAACGCAAACACCCATGTGACTCTAATTATTTTTATATTGCATGAACCAGAATTATAAGAATTTAGTATTGACCATGTGGCTTCCCAGGTCTTGGTTTTTTTTTTTGGTTTAAAAACCTTGTTGCGAGCTTTAGTTGAAGTCTAGTTAATTAGTTTTTTTTTTTTTGGGAACTTGAAGTGTTATTGTCCATGATTAGAGCAACATTACAATAGAATAGAACAGGGAATCAATCAAATTGAAATGTGAAGATCGTGGTCATTGTCAGCCGATTAATGATAAACTATATTATAATTATGGAATCATCACGCGTTTCTGTTGCTTACTTTTCAATTTAGTCAGGTCCAATAATGTTATGAGACACGAGGGATTTTAAAAATCTAAAGTAATCTCATTTTATATTGATGAGGATAATCGTTTCGGCAAGCATCATATATAGCATACCTAATGTGCTCTAAATGAACAGGCAAGTCAATAGAAAACATCCAGCAATAATAATAATTGGTTTGTTTGGAATAATGTTTCCAAAAGTCAAACGTATGTTCAACAGTATTTTTCGCAAAACCAGATAATCTCCTTCACATATTTATCTCGACTTACGTAAAAGTACTTTTTTACTACGTTTTCAAACGGGCACAATAACAGCGTACCACCCTTTTTGGTTTGCTGCTAATCTGGAATATTTCATGAGGATAAGTGGATAACAAACTAAACGGATAAATTTCGTATAATTCCAGGAAAATTTTATTATATTATTAAATTATAAAAAAATAACGTAAATAAGTTAGGATCCTTGAAATTTGATCTAAAATGGAATCACCGTGAAGACACAGAAAAGAGGATTATCTTATAAAATATTAAAATTTAAATTGCTCTAAATTTGTAGAAGTAGAGTCCAAGAAGGGAGGAACCATCCGTTTAATTAAAAACAATATTTTGCTCACACTTACACAGATGATAGAGTTTGACCATTTTTCAAGTATTGTTTAATTCCTATACACATAAATTATCCCTTTTGGTTCTATTTATAAGATGTCAGTTATTAGTTTTTTAACGTAAAATATTTCACAAAATTTTAATGAATCGTTTTTACTTCTTATAATGTTATGGTTGTACTAGGTCAATAGCTTTATTTTTTATATGGTTATGTGGTTCAGATACATTCAAATGATGTCCAACTCAATTGAGAGTACGTTTTCTAAAGATTTGCAGTTTAAACTTGTAAGGTAGAGATCCAATCAGGAAGTAACAATTTTCTTTTGTCATTCTCCTCAAACCATTCAAACGGAAGGAATAAGAAATTCACTGTTGGCAATTTGACATAGCTTCAGGGATCATATTCTTGAAGAAAGGTTCATTAAGAACTTGCTGATAAATGATTTATCATGTTCTCAGCCTTTCATTTGTCACTCTACCATGTGATCATCCTCTTGCTCAAACGGTTGACATTGCATAAAAGATTGAATGGCCAAAATAGAGGATCAACTGAAAACACCTAACCGTCGATCAAGAATTCACACACTATATCGAGCTATCCATCTATCTATTTATCTCAGTATAACCGAAGAAAGTATTCGTGAAAAGGAGAGAAGAGGCAAGAAGCGGTAATTAAATTACACATCATTTTGGTTAGGATGTTGCTGTTGTATAGTGTTGGGATATATCAGAATGAATATCCTGATGATCAGTTGAAGACAGTTGTTTAGAAATGGAGAAGGAACTGCTGTTTCTAGGCTTGTGAGATTTTCTTCCCTCTTACCTCGGGATGATCGTTTTCATCCACACAAATTCCTCTGGTTTTAACAACTTATATTAATTACTCTTTGATACTATATCTGTGTAACTATATATTAATTACTCTTTGATGACACAGTGAACCGAATCATTTTCAAATGGACTGGTGTTCTTCTGTTAGCCTATCACCTAATGTATTCATATTACGATGGCACGATTCGCCGTAATAATCAGA
>JANTPZ010013151.1:0-10063 GCA_025593235.1 Vachellia pachyceras
TGTTTGGTCCCTTTCCCTTGTAGCTCTTTGATTCGAACATACTTTAAAGGCTTGAACCTGGGACAGGTAATCAAATTGTTATTTCCATCTTTAGAAAGACAGAAAATGGTGTCATCTTTTGCGAACAAACTCTCAGCCCTCTGAACAAAAAGCCAAATGTTTTATCAGCTACCCTCCCTTTGTGAAGCTCATGCTAGAACTTAGAACATCCACTGCAAGGGTTAGCAGAAATGGAGAAAAACAAGAAGTTTGCCTTGCCCTGCTCTTTGCTGACCAAAATGCTAAGACCTTTTGGACACCCGGAGTAAAGGCAAGCTTTATTTCGTTGTTGTCATTTAGTCTCCTCCACAATTTCATTAGCCATCAAAGCAGCATTCAGAATTGCATTGACATGCTGTTGGTTCTCAATGTTGTTGAGCTAAAGAAATTACTAAGAATTATAATATCAAGATTATGTCATTTAGTGGGCAGTAGAAACATTTTAAACTGTAGAGAAAAATGTGTTGTTGCAGCTGATATGTAGTTCATTCAACTGATAAAGAAGGACTGCATGCATGTGGTTGTGTTTTCTTCTGGTTGAACATTTGATTTCAATTTTTTTTACCTGAATATATATTGAGCAAAATGGACTCCACATGAGAACCCATGTGTTATCGGGTCAAAACTTTTTTTTTCCCCACTCACTTGTATGTTTTCATTCTTAGTTGTTTGTATATGCTGGAAATATATATAACTCAATACTTTTTTTTGTTTATGCATGTTAATGCATCTGACTCTGAGTAGAGAAGTGAATTGACCTTGTTTAAAATAATCATGCCCATTGATCCTTCAATTTTTTGTTCTAATTTTATCCTATATGCTATGCATATGTTATTGTCATTCCTTTTGTAAATTTTGGCTTTGTTTCTGTGACACTTAGTTCTGCTTTTGAGGAAGGAAGGTTCTGTGAAATTTATCACTCAAAAGCTTCTGGTTGGAGGACTTGTGAGACATGTGGGAAGGTGAGTTTAAATTGTAAGAGGTTCAACCTTCTTTATATTTGTTAAATTTCAAATAACTTGACATTTGTCCCCCAGGGTGAGTCTGGAACTTTTATCTGATCATGAGTCTTCCTTTACAGGGGATTCACTGCGGGTGTATTGTTTCAACTACAGCCTTTATTTTGTTGGATCCTGGAGGCATTGAATGCATTGCATGTGCCAGGAAGAATTTTATTTTGGTTGGTTTTTCTTTCAGTCTAAGAACATTGATGGCTGTTTTTTCATTGCTTCGCTTTTTGGGCTTTGTATTATGGCATGATATAGTCTGCCTGATACCTGTGTTATGTGCATAACTTTTTTACACTTTTTCTCGCCAAATGAACTGAAAAACTGTTCACTGTATTCTTATTGGAGAAAAAAAAGTTTCTTAAGTTATTGAGACACTACTCTTCACACTTGTCTTGAATTACAGTCCCCCCTTTCTTTCCGTTTCTAAATGCTTCTTTGTGCACTTTTTTACCGATGCTTCATCTGTCATGGTGTTGTGATGCTTCATCTGTCATGTTGTGATGTTTATTTCTAGAAAAGAAGATTATCACTCAAAAGATATCATTCTCTAGCAATTTCTAGTTTACATGTCTCACTCTAACTTCTCCATGAGCAAATAAGCTCCTGGTTGAGTTTTTTGTTTAAATGTTGCTCAGACTTCTTATGGTATATTTGGATACAACATCTGCACACTGACTTCATATTGTGTTTCTGTATCCCAGTCAACTAGTCTACCTTGGTCAACATCTTTTCCTCTTCAAAGTCGTTTCAGAGATCTGACTTCAAAAAATTGGAGTCAATTAGCTGGATCAGGTCCTGTGCCATGGAAGCAAGCACCCGGTCTGTTCAATACAACTTCTGCATCTGACCGGCACCCAGATGTGCCATCTATAGTTGAAATATCCAGTGTTGACAATATTTATGGAAACGAAAGGATATCTGCATCATCTCTAGAAAAGAAAAGTGATGATCTTTCTGGAATACCAGCTACTTGGAATTTAAAGATTGGCGCACGGGAGATGTTTATAAATGGTAAGAATTTTGCATATTCTTTGGTGAGGTGGAAGAGAATAGAGATTGTCATTAGGATGGCTACCTAGCATGATTTGTTTCATTATATTTCAGGAATGCGAAATGATGAAAAATCTAGTTTATGCTTGAATATGTGCCAGCAACCTTCTCTAAAGGAGGATTCATCAACCCAACCATTTGGTTTGACTGTACCTTATATACATCAAAATGAAATAAATGGTCAAATTGGGGTAGCTGGAAGTCATCCACAACAAACTCCTCCACCTCCTCATGGAAAGCAATTTAGTGGACCGGTACATGTTGCCCTTGATTCATCAGGTGAATCACAGGTTCGAAATGGACGGCCCAGAGCAGATGCCCGAGGAAGGAACCAGTTACTGCCCCGATACTGGCCCAGGTGCACTGATCAGGAGTTACATGAAATATCTCTTGAGTATCCTTTGAATTACAAATTAGTTTGTTAGTTTATAATTCTCTAATGCATTATCTTCTCCTATTATGTCTGATTACCATTATGGAAGTTATGGAGCCTTGACATTATTTCAGCTCTAATTCTGTTATAACTCCATTGTTCCAAAAAACTTTGAGTGCTAGTGATGCTGGGCGAATTGGGCGTCTAGTGCTACCAAAAAAATGTGCTGAGGTTAGTCAAGAGATTTATCCCTTTAAAGCTATTAAGTTTAAGAATTTGATCCTGGCTGATCCCCATTTGGCATAATTAAATTGGATTTCCATTACAAGGTTTACTGGACGCATGCTTTATCCTCCTTCATGTCTAAATTTGCTACTGCATTAGGGTACATGTTAGGATATTAAATCAATTTTGGCCTTTCACATGATCGTTTCTACTTTTTATTTTGTTTGAGGTATTAATAAAACCAATTATGAGTCTTTATATTTAATAGCTTAAGCTTTTCAGTTGAAGTGTTTCTTGACTTGTATATTAGAGACTCTTATGATTAGATGGTCATATTTTTGTCCTTGCTGTTCCCATTTTCTTAAAAGGTCTATCACAAAGTGTGATGGCTCTGTGCTTTGTCTACTCTTAGGCCCAAGGGGCTATTTTGTGAGAGGATGTGATGGTAAAACCACTCATGAGCCTGTGCTTTAACTTGAGTTGTAACAGTTTTTGTCAAGACGAATGTTCATTTACTCCACTCTCATTCTCTTTATCTGAACAGGGTCTTTTTCTTGGGTTTAATATTGGGTTTTTATTTTATTTAAAATGACACAGAAGTGCGTATGAGAGAAAATAGTTTTATTATGTGGCATTATATAGTCAAGCTGTATCTTCTGACTACTAGATATGGTTATTCAGCCATTACCATCAGATACAATGCAGTTTATATATCCATGTGCATGATGCATTGCACTTTATGAAGTAAAAGAACTGTTTGATATCAATGGTTGTTGAGTTGACTGGAAAGCCCTTAAGTGAGATTGAGGGTTTGATATAATTGTATTAAGAAAAATGAACAAGTTGATGCCTGAATTGGGCACGCCAATGCTTGAATTTCACCCTATAGTATGGGATATAGGGGATATCATATAATTGTATTAAGAAAAATGAACAAGTTGATGCCTGAATGATATACATTGTGTATTTTTAATATATAGGTTGGTTTGCCATGTACTTGTGATCTTGTAAAGTCCTTGCTGGTATTCAAATGCAGTTTCAATAGTAAAATTCTTAAGCTAAATCATTTTTAGATTGACGTGTGCCAGTGCCAGTACTTCGTGGGCTTCAATATAATTTAACTGAAGATTATATATAATACTATGTAATTTCAATGTGGTAGGCCTACTTTCCACCAATTTCTCAGCCTGAAGGTTTGCCACTGAAAATCCTTGATGCGAAAGGCAAGGAATGGATATTTCAATTTCGCTTTTGGCCCAACAATAACAGTAGAATGTATGTTTTAGAAGGCGTAACTCCATGCATACAGTCCATGCAATTGCAAGCTGGTGATACAGGTAACATGTCATACTGGAGGCAACTCATATTGGAATATATGATTCAATACTTCCTCTTCTTGCTTATGGCATGTTCATGTGTTGGAATGGCTTAAACTTTTCCAGCTATCCCTTGTCTAATTTAGAGTTCTTCCGCTGAAATTAATGCTGCCTCATTGAATTGACAGGATATTTTTACTATAAAATTTGTGTTGTGTTAAAAGCATAATAATTCTACATTATATATGCTTGTCTACAGGTAATCGGTTCTTCTAGATTTAAAAATCAAAGATAAGCCTGCATTGATTCCTGTTGTCTTATGATCTAGTGATTATGATTTCAAGTTATCTTCTTTGTCTTTTGTGGCTGATTTGAGTTTATTTTTGCAGTAACATTTAGTCGGTTGGAGCCAGAGGGGAGGTTGGTTATGGGATTTCGAAAGGCTTCAAGTGCTACCCAATCTGATCAGGTATAGTCTTGGTCCACGTCACAGTACAATGATATTCTTTGATGTGTAGTTATACATTTTTAAAGTGCCAGTTATGTATCTAATTGAAGGCGTTCTTTGTAATTTAACTTCAGCTGGATGCTTGTACCGAAAATTATACACGATTTTTTTAAGATTCTAAATAATTTTCACTCAGTAAATTGCATTGAAGACAATTAGAGAATTCGTGAAAATAGGACTTAGACACGCCATAAATCACATGGTTGACAGAGACTGAAGATTTTAAAAGGCCCCAGGAAACTTTTTGACTTAAATTGTATTGCATTTGGATTTTGGCATATTAACTATGGCTAAAAATCTGGTTGTAGATATTTTATTATAGATAAAAGAATGGATCAGTTTAATATGGCAGTGCATTTTTTTGGTTTTATTTTGTTTTTTTTTTGGCTGAAAAACTTATATCGGCTTTGCATTTCCTTTTGGCAGGACAATGAAACAAATAATACTGGAAATGGATATTCTACACATGGTGAAGTTAGTATCACAGAATTAATTTTACTGTAACTGATGATATACATGATTCAATAAATTCTCCAACTTGGTTGTATTTTCATGTGCTATGTAGGTTGAATTGGATCCTAGTTCATGGTCTAAAGTTGACAAATCAGGATATATAGCAAAAGAAGCACTGGGGAGCAAATCTTCCATTTCTAGGAAGAGAAAGAGTAGTGCTTTGGGTTCAAAGAGTAAGCGACTAAGAATTGAAAATGAGGATCTAATAGAGTTGAATATTACTTGGGAAGACGCTCAAGGTCTGCTCCGTCCCCCTCCTAACCATGTTCCCAGCATTGTGGTAATTGAAGGTTTTGAATTTGAGGAGTATGAGGTACGTTGGTCTCTTTTCATTTTAATGATTTCTAATGGGTAACGTCATTTTGTTTTTCAGTGAAAAAACACTGGATGGTAAATTTTGATAGCATCAATGCATCATGTAGTCTTGTGATACTGAACATAACCACTGAAGTTGTTAGACCTTGTGACTGTGTAGAAACTTCCATTCCAATTTTTAGTGATGACGAGCTAGAATAACAACCTTAAACCATGTTTTTAGACCTGTTTATAGAGTGCATAACAAAGATCTCCAACTCAAGTGTGCAGAACCAATGGTGGGCACACGCTCTCCACTTGCACAGTAATCTTGCATTTCCTCTGGTCATGAAATCAACCAAATGACAATTCGGAAGTGGTGGCTATGATGCGGGTGATATGGTTGGTCGACAATGAAGTTTTGGCTGGGTGAAATATAGTAGATCTAACATGCAGTCTAAGGAATGATGAATTGATTTATTGGAAACTAACTGAATTAAAATTTAGGACTATCGGGCTATGTGAGAAGGGAAAGTAAATGGAGAAAAGTTAATCTGCACATTTAACTATTTTGCCTAAATCTATTATTGTTGCCTTGGTGCCATTTAAAGATTTGGGGGTCTTCATGTGTCGTAGAGGCCCTTATGCTGGCATTGTTGTTACAGGATGCCCCAGTGCTAGGGAAACCAACAATTTTCACAACCGACAATGTTGGGTAAATCACTTATCCTTGACTTCCCCCCGGTTTGAATCACTTCTTGATCAGTTACATATGCATTCATTTTTGGCTGTGTGGCTTGTTTTGCTCAAATTTGTCAATCTGTTAATATGACTTGCGCACTTTTTTGGGTAAAGGGGAAAATTTCCCGTTCTATAAATGGCATTGTTGATTGAAAGAAATGGAAATATTGTTCTTTTTAATTTGCTGTGTATGTTCATCCCCAGTGAACTAATTTTATGTGTGACAGTGAAAAGATCCAGTGGGCTCAATGTGAAGATTGTCAAAAATGGCGCAAATTGCCAGCTAATGCTCTTCTAACATCAAGATGGACATGTTCAGATAATCCATGGGACCCCGAAAGGTGCAAGATATATATCTATTGTTTTAGTTTCTATTGGCAATTTTGGTCTCTCATGCTGTCCTTAGCTCGTGGTTAATTTGCAGAGAAAATTGGTCTGGATTCTCAGAAAAATGCGTTTCACTCAAGACATTCTTGCTAATCATAACCATGTTAAGTGTGATGTCTAATGCACTAGAAATGTGTTAAGTGTAATGTACGATGCTCTAGAGATTGTTTCCTTGAACCTCAAATGGATATGAAGACATCTATATATTCCTAGATTCTGGACTACCCATGGATTCTGGCTATTAGAGGGAGGGAGGACCTTTATATCCTTGACTTATTTTATATTTATTTGTCATTTGGTGGGAGTGAAAATGGAAGGAGCTTAGGAGAGGGAGACGGGGGAGGTGGGGCTGGCTTTTTGTCCTTTTCTACTTGATTTGTTTCTTCATCAGTTCTACTATGCACACTATTAATCTACCCTGGTAGCCTTATAACATAAAGTTCATACTTTGCTCAGCTATAAATCTACGTTAATATCTAACCATTATCTCTGCCCAATTTGGTGAATCCTCCGTGCCTCCAGATCATGTTTGGCTGCACAAGAGTTGACAGCAGAACAGCTTGAAGATTTGCTTCCCCCTTGTAATTCAGGTTTTTTTGCATGATTTCTTGAATTTTGTATATCTGTATTTTGTTGAGGCTTTTTGGATGTAGAATCCTTGTCATACATCATAGACGCCCTATATGGAAATTGCATAACTAGTATTTTACAAATACTCTATATAGCATAATATGAAATAATGAGAATATCTTAAAGATTAATAGCATAGTATTTTAATTTCATTTTTACAGTTGTATCCAAGAAAATGAAGACTGCCAAGCAGGATCCTGATAACGTGGAAGCTCTGGAAGGACTTGACACTCTTGCTAACCTAGCTATCTTGGGAGAGGGGGAGGCTCTCCCAGCATCTGCCCAAGCCACAACAAAACACCCTCGGCATAGACCTGGCTGCTCTTGCATTGTTTGCATTCAGCCCCCTAGTGGCAAGGGGCCTAAGCATAAGCAGACTTGCACATGTAATGTTTGCTTAACGGTGAAACGTCGTTTCCGTACCTTGATGTTACGTCGTGAGAAGAAACAATCAGAGAGAGAAGCAGAGACAACACGTAAAAAACAGCAGCCCCAGCCACCTCAGCCACCACCCCCTATGTCTGAGATATTACTTGATGATGATTCCCTGCCTTGCAGTAACGCAGGAGATAGTAGTCCTCCTAATCAGAACAGGGAGGGCAATGAAGGTTCTGATGATGACCCTAACAAGACAAAGTCATCTGCCTCACCGTTTAAAGGCCAGATTGACCTCAATATTCAGCCAGAGCGAGAGGAAGAGTTGTCTCCCAGTTCAGATTCTGGAAGTATGATTAAGCTGCTGCATAATGCTACTGAGAGGTATCTGAGGCATCAGGGAATGGTGAACTCTTTTGCCGGAGATACTTCAGGTGGACAGTCACAACAAGTTGGAGACGGCGCGAGGGAAGAAAAACTTTGCAATGGTGTAGCCCTTGGCAGTAGTAATCATAATGCTGACAAGGAACATGCCCAAACATTGTCTATGAATGTGTGAGCAGCTTCGAGTGAGATGATCCCGCTGCAAAGCTACACTGGAAGTGTGGAAATTTTTTGCTGTACATTTATCCACTTCGGCTTCTTGCTTTTTTCAGGTCTGTACAGAGAGGGTTAGGGATTAAAAAAACGAGCAGGTGGAAAAACCGACAATTTATTCTAGTAATATAATCGGACAATATAGCGGCTTGTGTAGGGGGGAAAAGTACTGAAATTGCAGGTGAATGAGGTAGCAGGATGAAGCTATTTTCATTTCAGAGTTCACCTTGCCACCATCATTCAACAACGAAAATGTAACTAAGCTTAATTTATTTTCCCATTGTTATCTTTAGCTGAAGGGAAGTTCTGATGAATTTAGTCTATTTTTGCGGCTTTGCTTCGCTTAACTTGAAGCAATAGGTATGCTTATAAAGTTCGATGATGTTGTTTTGTGGAAAGCTTAGGGCTTGTTTGGGGAGGTAAATTCATTCCTGCGTTTATCGAGACAAAATTCCTTTAACATATTTACTTCGGAATCTGTGATCGTTTTCGTAACGGGCTTCTCAAACGAGCCCTAAAATTTACTCTGCCGAATGGAGGTGATTGTTATTTCAATCCTAAATCACTAAATTAGTGTTGGTAAAGTGCGTCAGCCTGTCAACCACATTTCTGTTGTGCGCTCGCCAATCCGCCAGAAATTTATTTTTTTTAAAAAATTAAAATTTTATATATTTTTCTTTTTTTAAATTTTTATTATAAGATTATATAGTCATATTATTCTTTTTCCATCAATAAATTTTTAATAATAATTTTTTTACAAGTTTTCAAAAAATATCAATATTAATGTTTTGTTATAATTTTAAATACAGTATTATAGGAAGTTGATATGAAAAAAATAAGATATTTGATACTATTTTTTAATATATTAGGTATTATATATCATAAAAATAGAATTTAATGTTACTTTTTACCCTTATAAAAATCATTAAGATGGAAAAAGTAAAAATATATAAGATATAATAACTAAAAAATTTAAAAAAATAAGATAAAGGCGGACCAACTCGCGGGCCAGGCGGGGCGGGCTGGCGGGTTGGGCCCGCGGATCCAACCCGTATTACTGGCACTACACTAAATCACTTGATGTAATCAGAAACGCTAGATTTTCCTATTCTGATAATTTGATATCTGGAGTCATAAACTAGTATCCATGGGGTTGGCTGAAAATTACCAGCACTCTAGTGGAGGGTATGAAGTATGAACAATGAACTTCCGTGTAAACTCTTATGGCGGTCCTTCATTAGATATATTCTTGAGAGAAAATTACTATTAGGTTTTAATTAAATAATATTTTTTGAATGAATTTAAGCAAATAATACAATCACTAAAAGGTTTCACAATAAGTGAATAGCATATAAAATGACCTAGTTTAGGAAATAACAAATGGTCTACACTGTTGACTTGTTAGTGAGATCTTCTATTATTATATTTATTTTTTGCAACCTTGCAGTGATTTCTTAACAAGGGAAGATCACCAGGAGAATATTTATTTATTTATTTATACAATAGTACTAGTAGTTAGTTCAAAAAAATAGTGCTAGTTTATCAGAAGTCACTCTCACAAGTCCGATGATCTGATCTGTCTAATTGTACTGTAGCCACTGATCAGATGGGTTGAACTGAACAGGTTTGTGTGTGTTTTCGAGATGAGCAAAGCTGTGGATTTGGGCGTGCCATTACTTTATCGGTGTCTTGTGAGTGTTGTTCATTGGAGAAGAAAAGATGCAATAAATATAGTAGGGGACTAGAGCACGCAAGGAGAAAGGCAGAGAGAGAAGCAGAAGGTGGCAGAGAATTGGACATTAAATGCATTCAGGAGTTGCTCCATGGTTGGTAGTAAATGGAAGAAGGGTTGGTACTGTGAAGTGAAGTGGAATGAATTATCAGTCATGCACTTTACAATTTAAATACATGTAGAATTGTCCTCTAAATACATACAAAAGAAAATTACCATGAGGTTCGACAAAATTTCATTAACAAGTGAGCAATATTGGATTTGATATCATTT
>JANTPZ010013153.1:0-10461 GCA_025593235.1 Vachellia pachyceras
GGTCTCCTATCTTAATTCCTTTCTATCTTTTCAAAAGGTTTCTATGATTTTACTTGTGACCAACCCAAATTCAAAGTTTATTCTCCAAACCGATCAATAGATCCGTTTGGGAGAGCGGAAGAGAAACTTCTACGTAAACCAAGATAAATATGTGAAGGAGATTGTCTCGTTTTACAGAAAATACTGTTGAACGGCGTTTTAGTCTCCCAAAAATATTGCCAAATAAAGCTATATTTGTATCCAACCGGCCACCTCGTGAATGAACTTTAGAATGATTGCATTTCTTGACTTCATTATTAAAATTAAATGTGCCAAGTTTACACACACACACATATATATATATAGGCGTGAAAACATCAGTCCCTCTCCCTCCCTCTCTCTCATCTGAAATATACATTAGCAAGTTTTAAATAGCTCAATAACGATGTCGTTTTTGGCAAGTTCTGGAAAATGGAGGGTCTTCTTCGTGGGTTTGTTTCTCTTTTCATTTGCTTTCTTGTGCCAAGGTCGTGTTATTACGAACAGGAATGGTGGAAACCAGGCGTTTGGGGAGAGAGCCGAGCAAGTGATGAATGAGATTGCACGCAGACAGCGGCTACTTGGGCCGAACTATAAGCCCAACCGCCTCAGCCCAGGAGGCCCGAATCCTCATCACCATTAGGGGTTGTTTGGTACTTCGGTATGAGGGATTCGGAGATGGGGGGAAAATTGAGTTAAATTTTAGAAATTATATTTTCTTATTATTTTATCTTACATTTTCTCTTTAGACTAAAGTATACATTTAGTCCTTTAAGTTTATATCAAGTATTAATTTGATCTCTTAAGCTTTAAAGGTATACATTTAGTCCTTTTATCTTAAAGTTGTTATTTTATTTTAAATAGTGATTCTGTAATTAAATAATATTAAAATATACTTAAATTTTACTTATTTAATATAATTATTTTAATATTTTAAAATTTAGTCACTTATTATTATTAATAGCAGAATCAACATTTAAATATAATAAATCAACATTTTTTGCTAAATAAAACTAACAGCAAAATAAAACTAACGGTGTTAAGACAAAAGTATTAAAAGTGCAACTTTTAAACTTGAGGAACTAAATTGAAACTTGATGTAAATTTAAAGGACTAAATACATACTTTAACCTTCTCTTTATTAAAATTTCATAACACAATTTCTCCAATTTACTTTTTTTTAAAAAAAAATTCAACTTCTAAAAAAATCTTCCCTCCCCTCCAAATCCCTCATATTAAAGAGCCCTGATCGCCCTTCCTTGTTGGAGAAATAATAAGTATGCCTACATAATTTATTAGGCAAAAAATGTGTATCTGTATGATTATTTATAGGCACACACATTCACTAGGAAACATCTATAAGCAAGTTTTCTGGTCGTCAAAGCTAAGGTTTCAAGTGTCAATCTTGTTCCCAGCCACCAATTATGACATAACAAGGATGCTTCTCTTTATTTTAAGATGTTCTAATTACAGAAATATTATATTACTAGTGGATAAAATATAACTGATTTAATTTTAATTACAGCAATATTACATACCCTGAACTGATACATCAGATAAAAATTATAACTAATTTAATTTTGATGACCATTTAACTGATACATCAGATAAATGACCATTTTGCTCTCTGTATGGAAAGGTAACATTTAAATCCTTAACTTGTTATAACTCTCAATTACTTACTACTAACTCTAGCTGTGATATAGATAAAAAATTTATGGAGTATTTTGGTTATAATCGAATCCAATTACTATATAATAATTGAATAATGGAAGGAATAGTTTATAGCCAAGCATGCACCAATAAAACATAAAGTTTAGATCAAACCTGGCTTCCCGATTTATATGACTTCAAAAAAGGACATTTCTCTTTGTAATATTCACTGCCATCACTTGTTTGAATGAAAAAGGGTATCGATGTTATCCATTAAATTATATATCAATTTATGAATTAGACAAATTAGTTTGGACAACGACAAGCATGACACACATGAAAGTGACTCATCATCGTACGTTTTGTGCTCTACGCGAGGGCGAAAATTCTCTCCTCTGAGGGCATTCTTTCTCCTTCCGTGAGAGACTCTTTTTGCTACTGTGGAGCTTCGTCTCCACGCTACTCCTAAATCTTTTAAAAGAAGAGCTACTTCTGAGCTTCGATTATGCAACGGAGGTAGTTATGAAGGACCCGAAAGAGTGCGAGCTGGACTGGGAAGATGAAGAGGCGAAGAATGTGGGTTTTGCTTTGGTGGGGAAACCGGTGGCACCCAGACAGGTGAATCGAACTACTGTTCGAAAAACAATAGAACGAAGCTAGAGACTGGTGGCACCCAAACAACTTGAAAGGTAAGTTTGAAATTGTTTTTGAGGATGAGAATGTTTATACATTCCATTTTGGGGCCAAAACAGAGTATGATAGAATACTGAGAGATAGTCCAATGTAATGCAATAACGTGCAATGGGGATAATGGCTGTGCTGATTTTAATGGCGGTAGCAGTAGTGCCAAGATGAGAACATATGGTGGCACCAGGCACGTGACATTAGCGCTCTGCATAGGATGGAAAAATCATCCATCCGCAACAATGATTAATATGAAAGAAAAACGGGTATGACACCCCGCAATTGATTACATGATATCGTACATGAAGAAAATATGGACCAATCCAGTTTTCAAGAATGGCCAGCCTAAACTGGTTTTATGATCGATAGCTTGAGTAACAAACTCCTCCTAGAAATCATTATTATTAGCTCATGGTGTATGCCTACTCTAAATAAAACAAAGTTGTCACAACTGACAGCAACACAACAATGGTCCATCAATTGCAAAATTTGATCCCCTCATTTAAGCTTTTACTGGTTAGCAAATTTGATTCCCTTCTCAATAGATGACTTCAGTTCAGGCAATAGACTTTCAAGCCCTTGCTTTTCATAATCTGAAAGGGGACCCAACCCCAAGACTTCCTCCACACCATTCTTCCCAAGTCTCACCTACAAGCATTTCAACATATTCATCAATAACAATAACAAAGCATACCAACCAGGGTCAAGAAGTGAGAGTTTTAAAAGATTGTAACAGACCCATGTGCATTGTATAATCTCAGTAGCATGAACTTCAAGAATTAGAGCAGTAAAATTACAAAACAAAATTAGAAAATAATGGGGGAGAAAAGGTGTTGCTGTCCAATGACCTTGGAAGCAAAGAAAGGAAGTTCGGTGACAGTGGATTGCACGAATGAGCATTCAACTACATCTGGGACTCCATTAAGACCCTTAAGGCAAGCATCAGCAAAAAGGGCTCCAGCGTAACTGCAAGAATCGCATAAAATCAGTCAGGGATCTTAAGGGACATGAACTTCTAACACCACTAAATAACTGTCTTCACAAGTAAAAAGATAAACTATACTGTCAACAAGTGAATTGAGGGACTAGTCCCACACGTACGCCATTGACAAAGTTGCAGAACCCTTTCCAGCCTTAGCTTCCACAACTTCCGTTCCTCCATCTTGTGTTCGCTTTGTAAGAGCCTTAATTACATCATCATCGAGATTGGCTTTAGGTGTTGCCTATAGAGGTGAACAAAGTTGCAATATTAGCAGAAACATACAAGGTAGGCAGTCAACCTAAATGTAAACAGTCAAAGCAAATGAACGTTGAGTTAAAAAGAAAGGATGACCTGAGAAAATAATGGAAGAATAGTAATGCCTGCATGGCCACCTACAACAGGCACATTGACATCTGCAGCACAAATCCAAACCAATGGTTTACAACAAAATAAAGCACTGAACAAAATATGAAAAGTAATAGGCTTCCCACTCTCAACATACCAGCAACTGGAACTTTAGCCTTCCCAGCATAGAAAGTCTTTGCCCTAACAACATCAAGGGTAGTAACACCAAACAACCTCTTTTCGTCATATGTCCCAGCCTTTTTGAAAACTTCAGCAGCAATGGGAACGGTGGAGTTAACAGGATTGCTAATCATGTTAACAAGGGCCTGATTGCATCCACAGAAATTCAACATCAAAGTAAACGGTTACATAAATTTTAAGTGAAATGATTCAAACAGCAAGCTTATAATAGTATCTCAGATTCTCAAAACTATATTTCCATTTTGATAGAAATGTTTAATCTTCTGAGTCAATATCATGGTATCTAAAGTACTATGTTGCATGTGACAATGTAAACATAGGCAAATTATTAACATTTTTTAACAACTTAACAATTTGATGTGTAGGTAACAAACTGCTGTGCACCATATGAAATCTGCAAATCAACAGTCCACATCTTCAACAACACAGACGGTCACGTCATTTATAGCTTCATACCCGATAAGGATCACACTCACATTCTCATTTCCTCTACGGACCCAATATACTACATAAGTTTAGCCAAGTGAAATTTAAAAAGGAAATGATATTGACAGTGGCACGCAACAATAATTGATAAGTATAGAAGAAAGATATCAACAGAAATTCAAGAAAATAGAGCCTCACGTTGGGGCAGTATTTAGCTATAGCAGTGCAGAGTGATTTGACAATGCCCGCATTAATGTTGAAAAGATCATCACGAGTCATTCCGGGTTTTCTGGGCACACCAGCGGGGATTATAACAACATCCGATCCCTCCAAAGCTTTCCCCAGCTCTTCTTCACCTTGGTATCCAGCCACCTAAAATTCAAAAACATAAATGATCTTATACAATTGCAAAAGAAAATTAAAAAAACATTAAATCAAAGCTTGAATTTTTTTAAGAAACGCCAAACAGATGGAAGCCGAAGGTTAGTGTACCTCAGATCTGGTGTTGATATGGCTGACATCAGCAGCGACACCGGGGGTACCGGCAATATCATAGAGAGACATGCTCGAAACAAGAGGGTTGAGCTTCATCAACAAAGAAAGGGGCTGACCAATACCGCCGGCGGCTCCGAGGATGGCTACCTTCCGCTCGGGACATGATTCAGAGGAATAGCTACGACGAGCAAGGTGAGAGGAACTCCGAGAAAGGGCAGAGTGGAGGGATCTGAGCATCGAGGGCTTCATTTTCTCAGAACTTTCTCAGAAAACAATCGTAAAGCTATAGAGAGAGAGGGGTGCAAGTTTGGAGTGGTGGAGTTCTCTATGAAGTGAGCAATGGCCACCTTTATTAGGGCTCATGAGCTGGCGGCAGCAACATCTTCGCCTCCGGTCCACGA
Organism: Vachellia pachyceras; assembly: GCA_025593235.1. Lineage (NCBI taxonomy): Eukaryota > Viridiplantae > Streptophyta > Magnoliopsida > Fabales > Fabaceae > Vachellia > Vachellia pachyceras. The sequence continues at coordinate 5,206 of JANTPZ010013153.1, forward strand.
GAAATGCCTCAAAAAACGAACTTTTCCGAATTACTCCGTGTAATCACATTTTAATTTAAGAAATTAGATTTTTAATTAGGAGTGATTAAGGATTTGTCATAGTTTGCAAATTCCTATTTTTTATGCATGTTTTTATTGTGGTCTAGAGTCTAAATGATATTTTTTTATGAAAAAAAATATTATCTTTATATTTGTTTTGATTAAATCCTGAAATGAGAAAAATGAATAGCTGTTGAGATTCTCGTAGCTTTATTTATGTGGTGGTGGACAGCAGAATTTTCTTTTCCTTACAAAAATTTCCTTTTTTTTTTGGCATACCATTTATAAAATGAGAAAGGTGTTCAAATTTATTTTTCGATAGGTCTCATGATTTAATTTGAAAGATTGTTTAGTTGGATTCTCATAATTTGATTATTTGACAAATGACGAGGGTGGAACAAAAACAAAATGGAGTTTGTTTGAAACAACGTTTCCAAAAGTCAAACGCACGTTCAACAGTGTTTTTCCATAAAACGAAATAATCTCCTCCACATATTTACCTCGACTTACGTAAAAGTATTTCTCTATCGTGTTCCCAAACAGACATATGGTGTTGCTGCTACTCTGATTATTTAATCAAGACAAATTAAAAGGTCTCATTTTGAGTATATTTCTTATTGATGAAGAAAAAAGAAAAGAAAAGGAGAAAATGCCCAGTTTATCCCTGTATCAAATAATTTTTTTAGGCCAACCCGTATAAGATGATTAAAAGATACCAAGCATGTTAAATAGAATATCCTCATTCATAAACCAGCATTAAGGTAAATTTGCATTAATTAATCACCATGTATTTCTCCCTACACTGTCTAACTAAAATTACAAACGGGATTGTTATAAAAAAAATACAAATGGGATCAAACTGAACTCCCATTCATTGGGGAGTTTCCATACCTCCAGGCTGGCCTTTAGCATCTTTAGCTCACTCTTCAAGGGAAAAGAAGGGATTGAAACTCAAGAAATCACACTCAAAAGACAGGCCATTCTGCTCAAACAGAAAAGATTTACCGTGTTTTTCTGAGTCATGTCAAAATTGAGGCAACTTCAAGAGAATCCAAAATTCAGCCTTGAGTACTCCTTATCCAGTCCAGAACAGGAGGGCAATCATCTTTATTCAAGAAAAGCCTACACAAGAAATTAAATTAACTGTCAAAGATGAGAAGGCAAAGAAAGGGATATTTGTCATTATTTGGTATTTATACCTATTTCTGCTGCGGTAAGCCTTTAGTTCATTAGCTTCTCGACCGTTAGAAGCACCTCTAGACATTCTCAAGCGTTCAGGAACAACCAGATCTCCACTGTTATTATGGTAAGATTTATGGATAAAGTCTAGAATGGTGTCCTGCAATAAGTTGTCCAGTGCAAGGTTATGAACCATGCAACACAGAAGAACTGCAAAGCTTGTTTGACAAAGAAGGGAACACATGCAGAAGGAAACCACAATAAACATTTCATTTGGGGTAGAAATAATAAACAGCATTGTACAAAGAAGATCGTTAGAGGAACCGATGAGAAAGGTAAATTAGACAGTATAATCTCTTAAAAAGGAGTAGAGGAAGATAGAAATGAATGTTTAATGAAACCATTGAATATGACATTTTGATTAATAACTTATCTAAAGATTTAATTGCTGATAGAGCATGATCCGTATAGCCGATCTCACTATAAGGCTTGTTGTTGTTGTTGTATAATAAAATGAAAGATCGTATTTCAACAAGAGTTTACTCTTTGCCCCATAATTATAAGAGAAAAGGCATACTCCTATGTTATAGCAGAGAGTGAAATGGCAATAAACTAAACACCAAAATTAAATAAATATTACCAGAGGTTTAGAAGCATCAAGCCAGTGGTATATATGTTCATTTCGAAACCATGTCAATTGTCTTTTGGCAAAATTCCTGCGTCAAAGTGTAACCTATAAGTTAAAACTGAAATGGGCACCTCATGATCCACTATGCTTAAAGAGCAGTATTAGTCACTTGAAAATACATCAATGTAAGAGTAACTACAAAACAGGACAATTTTCACAAACAAAAGCTTTCAACACCTAAATGGTAAAACAGATAAAATCTTGTTACATCTATCTTTGAAAAAAAAACACGCATATACCTAGATGCCTTTTGAAATTCATTTAAGAAATTGAAGAATTCTTGAACTGAACTCTGACCCCCTCGCATCCTGCATCTTATTAAGTATTCCATGGCCTGAGACAGTGAATCATATAAGCAAAATGTAAGAAAGAATCACTGCATCGATCTGACTCGCAAGTAGGAATCACTGTCAGGAAAATTAACAGGAAAAAAAACTTGGGAAATATCATTGTCAGGCATGTAGGAATCTTGAGAGGGGCAAGGGGAATTCCATGCCCCTTTTCTGATGGATGCTCAAAAGGTATACCTGCCTGTAACCAATTGCTTTTGTTGCAGAATTTGAATTAGGATGAAGACCAATATTAAGAAGCCATTGAGCCTCAGACAATATCCCATCCCTCTCTGCAGCCAAAGAGAACAAAATCTCATATCTACGGATATCAAGAACAAAATGCAGAACGTATTGCTAAGGAGCTTCGCACAGACACACATGTAAATCGTTAACAACCATACCATGAAGGAAGTGATAATGATTATTTGTATCCAACAAGATGCTAATAATGCCCACTATAAGAAAAATAGAACACACACACACGTGTATATATGGTTCACAACGGAAACAGTTAGAGATCATATATAATTAACAGTTAATGATTTACCTAATAGCATATCTTCGCAGCGATAATCAATTGATCTATAGAGGTCAAGCCTTCGTGTAGAAAGGAAAAAACAAATGAATTCATAGTCCAAATCTGAGGATGTATCTTTCATTCCGCTGCTAATAGCGTTGACTTCAGAATGGTCAGAGTTATCCATAACACTAGAATCTCCCTGTTCTCTGAAAGAATCATATGGCACCCGAAAAGCAGACGGAGGTGATCCACTAGACTGCCATTCCAAAATGATATTAATGAAAAGGTGAGCAGATATACGAAGTAAATGTAACCCCAGACAACTTAGTAATGCAGTATGAAATAATCACACTGAAATGACATAATAGGACCACGTTGAGGTAAATATTTTGATAATCTCTCTTATATTGAAATAAAACAAAAAACTACCTTAATAATCTCAAGGCTACGTCGCAATCTATACCAATCATTGGGAGTTATAAACCGGGCCTTTGGGTCACCTGCTTCTACAACCAACTGCACAGCTGCATCCCATTGCTCATTGCTCTGTAAATCAGCTAATTCCAGATACACTTCAGATGTAGTCTCTGGAGAGGCCTTGGGGACATCAGGCTTTCCATAAATGAGCCTTATATTTTAAAGTTCAAACAAAAGATTAATAGGAAACTATATTCAACATAATCTACTTTTTTAACAACCGAGAGAGAAAAATCATACAAGGTAATGGCATATATGATGCAGTAAAAATATTCGGATGCAGTACTTGATGCCCATATAGCAGCATCTAACAGAAAAATATTTAGTATATAAAAGCCAATTCAACACAACCTTTAGACCGCCAGCCTATTAAAACCAACAAGAGGTTGAGAAGGACATACCATCTTAAGTACAGTCCAGTTCCCCCAACAACAATAGGAACATGACTATTGTCAAGAATGCATCTTGTAGCTTGCCTTGCATCCTCAAAAAATTGCCCAACAGAATAATCTGATAGAAGATAAATAATTTTATTTGAAAATATCCAGGATTCTTTAAAGACTCAACAACAGTGAAGTCAATGAGTATATGAAATTTGTACGACAAATAATGCATATAAGCACAACCATATATTGTTTGTGCACTGGGAAAATAAATATAGTCAGCCAACAATGAAACACACCTTCAGATGGGTGCAATATGTCAACTAGATGATGCGGTACCTCCTGATGAGAAACAACCAGAAAGCAAAAAGGTAAAAAGAAAAAAGAAAAAAAAAGAAAAAACTCATAATTTCCATCACATTTGCAATAAGATAATTCAATACAGATAGAGGGACAAAAATAAAAGGGTCATACTCCATCATGCTATTATAAAGAATCCATTCAATCAGTAACTTCTATTTTGCGTTACACTAATTTTCAAGCAGTTACAAACAGGCATGGTTGGAGTCAAATATAATTAAGATGATTGATTATTCTTAAATTTTTAATTCAATGAAGTAGCATAATTTATAAGCAAAAACACACTCTTGAAGCTAATATGAAAAATCTTGATTTGGGGGGAGGGGGAATCTTCGTAGCATCAGTACAAAACATTGCGTATAAGTAACTAGAAGTCTCAAAAATCACGGTCCTCCTCCTTTAGTGGGAGCGACTTTCGCATGAGCACTTATTTAGCATAGATAATGCAATGCCAAGAAACACATATAAGATGAATCAACAAATTGCCCCAACAGAGGGGATGAACGAGGTATTTCGGGAAACCAATATGATATCTGGCATATCTAAGCTCCAAATTGAATGACAGACAAAGTTTTCTTAAAAAAGATAGTGTGAAGGAATATACTATTTATTATGTAGTGACCTTTCTATCATTTTTGGAGGGCTTAGCTGATCCAACATCAAGACCCTGGTATACCTGCAATACAAGCCATGTGAATAAATGCAGCCCAAGGGGATACAAAGACTTATTTCACTGTATACATAGCATGGTTCAAGACCCTTTCCATTATCCATAAACTAACATATACACTATACAATGACACCTAAACCGTCATTCACCTTTCTTCTACATAAATGATTCCGTATCCAATATCCATCAACCCGGCATTACTCTACAAAATTCTCAAACCTTCCACTTTCCCAATGTTTAAAACTTCCACGACAGAAACCTCCTCCGCCCATCTAGTCAACCAACGTATGTTGTTTTCCGCATTTCATTTTGTCCCCTCAAACCACGCAAGAAAGTGGGAATATGTGAAAATCACACGAAGATGTTGTCTTTTATTCAGAGCTTACCTGGACAGAATCCGCACTGATAATTTCACCATTGAGGCGCTTCGCGAGCTCTAAAGCAAGCCGGCTTTTACCAGACCCAGTGGGGCCAGAAATGACGATGACCTTCTCTTTAGTTGCCTTCTTATTGACGCCGGAAACCGAGGATGCGGTGGCCAAAAGGCGGCGGCGGCAAGTGAAAGAGAACCGAGCCGGTCGGAGTAGAGATTTCTCTGAGAAGCAAGG
>JANTPZ010013154.1:0-12260 GCA_025593235.1 Vachellia pachyceras
GCTAAAATCTACTGCAAGAGGCATGCTTGATCTGTAAAGGCTCTTGATCTTTCCAGGTTCATCCTCCAATTCGTCGCATTTCCTTGGCGTAATCACACGTCCGAAATTACTGCTTCAGTTCACTGTTCATTATTCTGCTTCAGCTATCAATTCAATAAATGTGAAGAATCATAATACGAAAAGAAGCCATTTATATCTCGAGAACAATATCTGCAACCAGAAAATGTACACATAAACACTCAAATCTGCACGAACTAATGCACAAATGAATCACGTTTAAGCCATGAATACAAAAAGTTTTTGGTTGGTTACTTCTTTGGGATATGTATGTCCGTTTGGCAAAGCGGTGGAGAAGTACTTATGGGCTTATTCACACAAGCCGAGACAAATATATGGAGGAGATTGTCTCATTTTACGGAAAAACACTGTTGAACGTGTTTTTGGGGTGTTTGACTACTTTGCCAAATAAATAACTTGCATTCAGAATCTGTCTTGACCCATTTATTTCCATAACCTGCGGCAGTATTCAATTCGTCTTCATCATTGTCAGATTTGGCCATTTGCTCGCCCTTTAGGTACTTCTTTATAACCTTTGTCGAACTTGAACCTTGGGGTAAATGAAAAGGAGAAAATGAAGAAGTGTGGTCAAAGTGAAACTCAGCATCCCTTTAGAAAAATCGTTGGAAGAATGCATTTTGACATAATAATGTATTTTGACATAATGCGTTTTGAAAATTTATATTTGAATAAATGTTGAATTTAGAGTGCATCTATTCTTTCAAAGAATAAGTTTTTTGCTTAAAATATATTTTTAAAAAAACAATTACCAAACGTTAAAGTCTGAAAGTTAACAAATTCATGGGTCTAAAATGCATTTTGAACTTTAAAAAAGAGTTACTAATACACACCGGTACTTTGAGAAGCGAGAAAACGAAACCAAACTACCTAACATTGCCGGGTGAATCTTAGAGATTCTTATGCTTCGATGTCATTTGATGATTAGTCTCAGGAATTCGAGAATCTAATATTCGAGAGAAATGAAGTGTGAACGCATACCAAATGGCTGTTATTATTACTCATTTGTTAGCAAGCCTGAGTCAGCACTGGCCAACCGCCAAAAAATATTTTTTATTAAATAAATCATTTTTTATCAATTTTTTTTATAATATTACATAATTAAATGATTATATTTCTAATCATATCAATATATATTTAATAATTCCTTAAAAAATTTAATATTACTTTTTTTTGTAAAAAATAAAAAAAATATAACACATATATATATATTTTTTAAAAAAATTAAAAACGGGTTAGATGGGTTAAATTTAGCCTGCCTAATCTGTAGGTTAGTGGTGACGGGCTGGAATAGCCTGCCACCCAACCCGTTTTTCTACCTTTAGGTGCCATGAGGGAGATGGGGGCTGGCATGTGAGAGTTCGCCCGCAGGGGATCCGGGCCCCACTGCGGGAGACTTTGGTTGCTGCTCAAGATACGATCGTGTATTGGTGTCCAATGGAACAGTGCCTTTGTCTAGTTTTGGATAATCAAATAAATTGGGAAATAGCTCATAATTTGGTTCAATCTCTATCAGCACCACCCAACACGTATGTTGCCATATATGTACATACTATTTTCAATCTTTAGTATTAGACTAAATTAATTAATTTTGGGATATTGATAAAAGTGAATACATTATTTCAAAACATTTATATTTATAATTTTTTTCTGATGCCTTGTAATTTCAGAGAGAGATTATATAAATTGTGGGTTTCTACTTCTGAAACGAGTGTCATTATATGTATAGATTTAGACTGTTTGATGTATGTTCTATATTGATGCAGATGGCCATTGCAGCTGTTGCCCATACGTGTGTAAATTTCTGGCAAAACCATATTATTTTCCCCATGCTCCGGCATATGGGGAAGTCACCAGAGAAACAATAGAAGGGTCCTTGAAGTTAAATGGAGGCGAAGAAAAACCAGCAGTACTTGAAGAGACAGAAACCCAAGTTGAGGCTCCAGGAACAAGCATATCAAAGAGAGTGTCCAGGATATTGTTGTTGAAGGTGGTCAACGGGTAAGCTCTTTGCATAATAATGAGTACCGAAATAAGTTTGTATGATCACTATTTGCCATTTATTTTACTATGAGAGAGATATTAATATATATATATATATTGTTCAAAATTAAAAGGTTGTCAAGGATGTGGTGTTGACAATTAGTCAAGCCATAGGACCTTTGGAGCAAGGGGTTATGAGAATTTAGCCTTATTGATGTTCCAAAGTCTGACTGTTATTAACCTGATAAATTTGAGCTGATTATGTAGTTTTCTTTCGACTCCAAGTCTACTAAATCACTACCTCAGGTCTTTTGTCTACAAAGTTCTAATTCTAAGTCACTATTTTAGTTAAAATTAGTTATTTATTATAAAATTTTAAAATGAACATCGATAAAAATTATTGATTAAAAGGAGTTTGGTTAATTAATTAATGATAACAGATAGGTTCCTCTCAACTGTGTTTACAACATATAAAGTTAGGAGTTAAACTTCCGATCCCCTGTTTAAGCAACACGAGTCTTTATTTACTTAAGTCAATATATATTATAAACTCAATTATAAAAATAATTCATTCATAATCTAAAGATGCATGCATCAATATGAATTTTATTTCAATTGAATATATTTTAGTTTAGAAAAGAGAAAATATGGTTTGTAGTAGTAAAGTTGCAATCAACTCGAATCAATTATTATAAATATGGTCAACTTTGATCAAAATTTTTAAAAGTAACGCTTGTTTGACAATGACATGTTACTTCCATGATTAATGAAATTTGGTAACGTTAAGTATTTTGATCGAAGTTGATGAAAACTATAGAGGCAAAACACACTATTTTTTGAATAAAAAAACGCTATATATTTAAACATGATAAAAAATCTTACAATAAAATTAACCCTACACGAAAAAGGTACTATTTGATTTTAAAAATAGTCATGAACCCCTCTGCTTAAACTTCACTGTAACGTATCGTACCACTGCCAATACCTACAATCACGCCATGTTAGGCCAAGACCCCCTCAAAAGGGGGACATAATACAGTAAGACTGAAACAAAACAATCTAAAACCTTGTAATTTAGTAGTATGGTACCTCTTAGGTAGGAGATCACGGGTTTGATCCCATCATTGTAACTTCATACTATTAGTGTCTATCCTTTAAATAAAAAGAAAAAAAAAGACTGCAATAAAACGAATTTCCTGTGTCCTACAAAAGAGAATATACTTTTCCCCGTTCTTGAATGTCAAAGCATAATTCGAACAAAAACCTGGGCCCCAAAACAGAACCCTTTTTCCGGCCATCCAGAAAGATGACCCTTTAACAAGCATATGCACATATACGTAGATATTCTTTCCCCCTCCCCCCTCCTTTTTCCCTGTAAGGAAGGTGCAGAGATTGCAATATACAACAATCATATACAATCAGTTACCAGAAATTCCAGCCTTCATTTGCTGCCATTACAGCATAATTCTGAACAACAGCTGAGGCAGCCCAAGCATCCCAAGCCAATGCAAAGCTGAGTCAATGCAGTCACACATTGGTTGTTAAGTCGAGTACAGACGGTGATACAGCACGCACAACAGCATTGGTCGCACAAATTGCTACAACAATATTCGGCCGCCTTCACCAATTGTTCAGCTGCTTCCGGTAACTTTGGCTCTTCAGCTCCTGGACGAATATTTTCAACTGTTGCACTCACATTGCCGAAGCCGATGGTTAACTTTGGGAGTTTGATTGTTCTCTGCCCTTGCACGTCTGTTAGTTTCGGAGGGTGGCCTTTTTTGGAAACCTATTTATGCACAAAGACAATCAACCAATGTACCTTTGAATCCATGTTTTTCTACATTACATCCCCGAACTATTTTTGCATAGCTTATAAATACCTCTTTGGCTCCATCTGATTGATTCACTTTCTTAAGCAACTCATCGTTCTCAAGTAGGACCATACGAGTATACTCGGACATAAAGCCTGTCTCCAGGCTTAGTTTTGCAACCTGCCAATTAAATTGATGGACAAAAAGAAAATTGTTTTCAAGGATCAGAATTGACTGATGGGTTTCCCAGGCGTCTTGCACTGAAGTATGTAGAAAGTAACAAACCTTATCTTCTATCTGTTTATCTTGTGAAATCCACGCTTGAGCAGTGAGATACTCAATTTGTTGCTTAGCAAAAACCTAGTATTTCAGGGGGGAAAACGCAGCATAATGAATATATAGGAAATGATAATGATAATATTTGCAACACGAATTGTAGAAATATTCATCGTAAGCTCAATTTTATTGAGAATTTTTTTTGTTAAAGTTATAATTATGGTTAAATAATTTAGAAATCTTTGTCACGAAACAAATCTTCAAGATAACTATTCTTCTTCCAAGATTGAAATTTTAATGAAACTTAATCCCTTCTTTTCTATTTATCCTCCTCCCTTTAGGATTTCATGTTATGATACACAGTATATCCTTATCTACTTTCTATTACTATCATATTTTTGTAACCAAATTAATATTTTAAGAAAAAAATAGACATTAAGAAAAACTAATATACACTACATCATATCACAGAATTAGATGAGTTGCAACCCCACATACTGTGCCTTTACCACTTCACCAACCCAGACTTGGATCATTTCTTAATTTGTGGATGTGTATAAATAAAATCAAATTGGCGTTTTAAATCCGAATACCGCCATCAGGATGACGTAGTAACTAATTGCGCACTAGTTAGTTATGTATATAGTTATATGTGGTGTGCTTAACTTCGTGCTTCTAATGCATTGTATGATCATATCATATGAATATGGTCGTAGTATATTCTTTACCAAACAAAAGAAAGGCAAGTAAATAATGCAGAATCTTACCCTTTGTATAGGAATATCCTTTGCATTTTGTACCTCCAAGTTTATTGTAAAATTACTCCAATCAGCCAAGACACCTTTAACTGTTAATTTTTCAGGGAAAGTCCCCTTATATCTACCAGAAAACATCAATGGACCCTCTGATGAAAGATCTGGAATTTGGAAGGGGTACACCTATCATATAGTGTCATGGATAGAACCACAAAGTCAAGTTAAAGTTGGATAAATAAGTCATATATCAGACCAACTATGCAACAAAAGCAGATTATCAGTCATAATTAATGGGACATGCGGGTTCAATCATGGCATCATAAAACTGTCTTCAATTTCTGTTGCTTAAAGCGAGACTCAAATAGAAAACAGCACGAAACGAAAAGTGGAGACACAATAAATCACCACAAATCATTACGAGTCATAGCAGCATACTTTACATTATCGGAATCATATAATCAGGATCGCTGAAGAAAAGCATTACCTCAACTTCATTAAGATCATTAAGCATGTCGATGGTGATATTGGCCAGAATGAGAGATGAAGTTTTATCAAATAATTTGAGCATTCGAGGTATGACCAAATCTGTCCATTTCAAAAAGATGAATTTTTCAGTCTGCTTGTTGCACTAAAAACAGGCATTAGCATAAATGATACATATAGGGCATGCCATTGAAGAAAACATCCTGTGCTGGACACCCAAAATAAGTTATATACAGTGGCTGGCCAGAAATTTACAGTATCTTGAGTCGGCTGATAAAAAATTATGGACTAAGCGCACCAACAAGGTGCCATTACTTGTTGGGCTTATTTAATATTACTGGACTTGGCCATGATTGTTTTGTGAACAATCTAATAAAAAATAAAAACGTGCACATAAATTTGGAACTGAATCTCTACCAGTCCTTTTAAAGGAGGATTTAATTATGGGAAAACTATGAATAATTCTCCAATAAAAAATTACAAGTTCAATGAATTTGCTAAAATGCTGCGAGTCCCAAGGGACTTGATTGTAATTTTAGACACATGAAAAATACCAAAATGTCCTTTGACAACCTTCGATTGGTTATTCAAATTCTATATAGTGATTTACAAGTCAACCTCTTGAATTTACAGATTCTCCTTTAAAATTTATGAGCCAAACCTCAAAACTTAACAAGTGTAAAGAAAATTCAAGTCTGCTTGTTTGACTTGTAAATATGAGAGGTAGGCTAGTAAATCTAATATGTTGGCTTGTAAATATTAAAATATTAATATTTTAATAAAAATATTAAGAAAAACTTTGATCGGCATCAGTCGACAGCCGACCAGTTTCAAATTCGTGGGACTTACTTATAAAGAAGTTGCTTATCTAGGACCTATGCACCCGAGCTTAAATGGTATACTTGTTTATTAGACATGCATTAAGTATTTAAGGGTAAGATCTGGGTCTTTTGAATTTTGATAACCTTGTTCCCAATGACTAAGGTATCTATCTTGTTAAGGAAAACTGATCACTTACCCACATCCAATGCAGCATCATATTGGCCCCTACCAATCGTAGCGAGCATGCTCAAGAAATAATGATTGCAGAATGAACCTGGGATATTCAAGGAATGGTAAACTCTTAACACCAAACACAACCCAGCAGAAAGATATTGGAAAAGAATTTTATAACGTAAAAATTAATTGAAGGCTTCTCAGGAACAACATAAAGAGCTTAATAGTTTGAGGAGAAAGGAGCATTGGAAAGTATACCTATACCAAAAGTGTAAATCCGGGGGCATATTGATTCTTTATTGATCATATGCTCCTTCATAATATCACAAATATGTCTCTCATCCTCAACAGATCCATCTGTAATCAGGAAAATCATTGGAATTGAACTTCGAACTCCTGATAGCATCTCCATAGCCTGAAGAGAAAAGGGAGACAAAATATAATACTCGAGTGAATGAGTAATAATAACATCAACACTAGCCCAGGAATAAATAAAGAGGCAATGAGTTGCTCATATATATTGATTTTTTCTTTTTCAGTGCAATGCCCTTAGGCAGTCATTAACTTCTGCTCAATGAACGTAGTGGTCATTCATATATCTATATCCATCATGGGTAACAATAATTAGAATAACTGAATAACTGATAATAAAGTCATTCTAAGAAGGTATAAAATGTAAATTGCAGCAATTCTAAAGGATAAAAACAACCCTCGCATCTTGTGTACACGGCACATAGCCTTGGACAAGGATTTCAAACAAATTGTAAAATTACTAAAATGTACCTTGTTTAAGGGATGCAAAATATTTGTGGCACCTTCTGCAACAAAGTTCATTTTAATCCATTCAATGGCCCTTTCAACTGTTTCCTTGGAAGCCAATTCCATTGATGTTGAAAATAGATAACTCTCTCCATTAAAAGCTATAATGCTAAATTTATCATCAGGATCAAGCTTAGACAGAGCAGCTGATAGTGCAGTCTTTATGTCATCCATTAGCTTTCCTTGCATACTTCCACTAATATCAACAACAAATACTACATGTTTTCTGAAACCCTGGAGATTTGATAGGACCAGCAATGAGATTACCTTGGGAAAATACGAACCGTACAACTGGTAACCCGTGAAGTAAAGATTTTATACCAACCTTGCTGCTGTGAAGATTTCCAGGATAAAGGTACATGTAGAACATGTCACTTTGGTTAAAATCATGCGGAGATGCAGATTCCAAAAGAACACCACCATTTACATGACTTGAGGAAACCTAACACCGTGTAACATCCTGCGTTTAGCACCTTTTAAAATCTAAACCATAGAATAGACATGAAGATAAAAAAGGAACATGAGACTTACTGAATAAGAAAATTGAAAATCAATACTTGACCAATCAAGAACTTCAGAATCATACGAGAGACTGATACTCCCAGCATGGCGTCTTACTTCCTGGACATTCAGAGTGAAGAAGCATTTATAATGACCACATAAAACAAGAAAGGAGTCCCCACAAAACTCAGACAAAAATGGAACCTTCAAGGGATGACTTATTGTCTTGCACAACAGCTCACTTCCAACACCAGCATTCACGTTTATTTGTATCTTCTCTCTTTTAGGAATTCTCTTCCCAGCAGGTTTCACAAAAGCAGGAAAGGTAAATGGCACATCCAAGGAGAACTGATCATTGCTGTATGAAAGTTTCTGGGACCAACTAATTTTAATATATAAATTGGAACCTCCGTCAATCTGTTACAATTACATTCTAAGAAGACATTGTCAGAATGAATAGACATGGATATAGAAATTAATAACAACGTATAATGTTTACACACAGTTATGAACCTACCTCTGGTATATTTAAGATAAGTATATTGGGTTTGACGAAGGCCGATTGTTTAGCTCCAATGGCATTTCCCTTTTCGTTGTTCTCTGACATAAGTAATTGAGTGCGATATGATTTCCTAGGAAGACTGACCTCGACACCTAGAATTGAACCCTGTTAGCCAAATTATATCAGAACACAATGCAACAAATTTGCTATTTGGAGTTTAACAGAGAAGAAAGCCTAGATGACTTTATTGGTACAGAGTAAACGAGAAATAATTAGAAAATATCGATCCTCCTCAAGGGAGAGGCTTAGAAGGAAAAGAAACAATAAACTGAGAAATAATCGAAGGATGAAGAAAAATCGTGTTCATTTTTCACAGTTCCAATTGGTCAGCAATTGATCCTTAATCCTTGATGAACAAAAGCAGAAAAAGGAAAGTAATACTTTCAATGTCGCGAAGAGAAAGGGGAGTGCAGATCAGAATATTATCAAAGAAAAAAAAAGTTAGCGAACCCAGCCTCAATCACCTCCAAGAAAACCATTTCAGAAAACATTTTCAACCTTTGATTAACCTGAATCCCCAAACAATTTGATTCCAACTTCCTCTAATGTATTTATAAAGGTCATTTTCAGAGAGCAGAAACGAGTTTCCAATTGTAATCAGAATAGGGAAAATTCTACGAAACAAAACAAAACCGAGAGGAAGAAGAGCAATACGATACAAGAGATGGGCTTCAAAATAACCAAATACAGTGCATGTACAGTAAAAATCACCTGCTCCCCCATGGGAATTGCGAGTCGGCAATCACAACTCCGGCTACCTTTAACACAGTGCACTCTCCAAACGCCATTAATCGTGATGAACGCCGTATCCAAATAACAATCCGCCCGGAGCTCAATCTCATTCATCTGAAGCGGAATAAGCGCCGGCGGGTCGCACCTGCCGTGCACGTGTGGCTGGTAGCTCGGCATATCAGGGTTATCAACGATTCCAGGATCATAGATGACCGCATAAACCATCGGCGCGGAGGGAAGAAGAGCATGGAACGACTTCTCCATGGATGTAGGGGGCTTGGGCGGCGCGACCGCCCTGTCCTTGCCGAAATATATACGCCTGGCCAGCTTGAGGCCATCTTCAACGCCCGTAGCGAAATCCTCCGCCATGAGAGAATGGAAAAGGGGCAAAGCGTAAGGGGAGAAAGAAGAAGATGAGATGGATGTGAACCGTTGGAAATCAACGAAGGAGAACAATATTAACGCTCTTCTTCTATATGGATGGAAGAGGAGCGAGGTTACTTGGACATGAGTTCTCTCTTCTCGTAGAGATCTGGACAAAGTGAGGAGGCTCGCCTCCCCTGAGTGTGGGTGGGGCCTCCTGGGATTGGATCCGTCCGGAATTTACCGTTGGACCCTCTTGGCTTCCGTTATTAAAAGATCATTTATCGGACATTCGGCTTTTAATAACGTGACAGCTCCTGCTATTCCCGAGAGGAACCCGCGTATTGTGACGCGTGGCATGCCATGTCATGTCATGTCGGCAAATTGACGGTAGGCCCCACAGCTTCCTCCACGGCTTTACACGATGCGGATTCTGGTTTTATTGAGATAAGATCATTAACGAATCATGATTTCACCGCTAGCCACCACCAGTACTAACTAGTACTATTATTTTATTTGCGTTATTCAGAGCAGCAACCGGCACAACGAACTTTTTGAAGTTAAGATTCGTTCAGGTGCACGGTTAGAAATATAAATTTTTATGGTAAAACCTAAAATTTAAATTTTATCTAAATATTTATGTTTTCAAAAAAATTATTTTAAAGATTAAATCACGTTTAAAATTTAAGTTTTAAAAAAATTATTTTATTATTAAATTATATTCTCTCCTCTAATTATTTTTCTGTTCCTTTCTCATTTCTGTCTTTTTTCCTACTCTATATTAATCATTTTTTTTATTTTACTATTATAATCTTGTCTTAAAATCTGTAAAAATTATTATCACTATAACTTTTAAAATACAATCACATTTTTAAAACTTAAATTTTATCTCAGAATTCGTAAAACTATTCTCCTAAGTGTATTCTCTAAAATCTAGATTTTACCTTTTTAACAAAAGTTAAAAGCCTGTTTTCCATCCATCTTTCAATCAAGCTCTGAAAGTGACTTGAGGTCCCCAAAAATAATAAATGAATAAAAGTTATATGGTTCCCACTTTTCATTGTTTGTTTTAAGTTTTCAGGAAAGAGAGATCCTCCTTCAACTTGGCTGCGATAGTTTATTCGTTCGTAGCAAGAGAAGGAGGTAACGGTAAGGAACTGACGTTTTTTTTAATTCAATCATTTTGTTGATCTGCATTAGCCTAACTCATAGGTTCGAACGTTATCTCTTAAAAAGGCTATTCTTTTATTGAATATACTAAACCTGGTCAGCGGACTGTCTTTAGGATTGTCTCAAAAAAGCTAATATCAAAATTAGTTAACATGTGTCCTTGTTACTACATCTTAGAAGAAGAAGTCAAGTCATTCATGACATTTTATGATATACTGCAATGTAGGAGTAAGATGTTGCATATAAAACAACAAAGTATCCTCTCTCGATCTCTCTCCCTGTTTTTACTTCCCGATGCTTGAGCAACAAAGAAAATATCATCAGCACATTAAATTTGAATATTTTGTTAATGATCATGTAGATATATCTAATTTCTTTATATATGTGCATGAAATTTGAGAATCAAATCATATTTTATACATGATTTTGCTAATATCGTGACGTGCAGAAAGGAAGCATAGATTTTAAGTGTCTAATCAAACAATTTAGGACTTCACTATTAATATGTATTAAAAACCAAGGATGTATAGAAACAATCCAATCACACGTATAACCTTGCATTAACTTTCTTATTAAAAGCTTAAATTGCAAATAGAAATCAAATCAATCAATAAGAAAAGAAGTGATGAAGAACTCACAAACACGAAGCATTATCAGGGAGTGCTCCAACTTTTCCAATCATCAATATAACTATTTAAGCTTCAATTTTGCTATATATCCCAAGATCTTAACGATATCCTATCTTTCTTTGTTAACTTGTTTTAAAAAACGAATAACCTATCTGTATTGTAAAGTATGAATTAAAAAAGGATATCGATGTTTAGCAGTAAAAAATTGTGTAAAACAACTTGGACGAGCACGCGCCTTTGATTTTTTTTTTTCCTGGAAAAAAAATCATATTGCACTAAATCACTGAATAAGTCATATGAAACATGGCCCTCTTGGTCCAACTTTATTATTATAGTGGTTTATTAGTGTATATGATGCTGGCAATAGAATTTGCTGGTGTGGCTCCACATGCCGTCTAGTTTTGCATTTGCTTGACATGCAAGGTTCAATCCATACAATACCTTGGACTTGGTTCATCAATTTAGAAATGGAGCATCCAGTACTTCGGACCTACCTCATTTTAACTTAAAAAAATTTATGGAGTATATAATATCTGGATTGAATTGAGTAAAACCATAATCTTTATTGTCGATTATTCAACATTGTTGCATTCTTAAAGTTCAAACTCAAAACTACTTATTAAGTTAGAGTATGTGTCTGGGAATCCGTTGAGAGAAAGAAGTTTACGGTTTTCAAGATAATTTCAATATGCTTTTTACAGATTTCGAAATACTTTTTGACTTGGCTTGCAAGCACCATTGGAAGAAATTTTTCCCAAACATATACATTATAAGTGTACAAATACCTTATTATCAATTAAACCATGTGTTAGTGGTTTAGAAGGAAGATGATTGCATGTGTAGAACTAAGCAAAGATTGCGCAACAAAACATGACATGTTCGATGCACTCATGCAAGCTAATTGCTTGTTTGCTGAATAATAACAAGAAATAAATATTTATATTTGGTTCCACAATAATACTCATAATATCAGCTTTACCATAAATATGTTTCAATACTCCATATCCACCTTCGTTTCTTTGGCCAGTTACTTTCGTTGAGCATAGCAAATATTAGTATTCATATACTTTGATTTGATAAACAATTTTCGGACTTTCAAATCAAA
>JANTPZ010013162.1:0-10085 GCA_025593235.1 Vachellia pachyceras
GAAGGATAGAGATAATTTCACTGAATCATATTTTCATTCCTTTTTCAAGACTAATCCATACAAACATATAAATAGCCTATCCATAGAATAACTGAAGATAACCTCCCATAACTAATAAAGATAAACTCCTATAACTGATAATAACTACTCCTATATTAAACTAATAATCTCTTACAACTGAAAATAACTACTCCTATATTAAACTGAAAATAACTTAACACATGTATTACTCCTATAATTCATGAACTACCACGTGGGATCCTATCAAAGTTTTTCTTTTCTTGTTTTTAAAAATACCATTGTTTTTTAATGTCAATATTGTGTGTTTGTTTGAATCAATGACTGCTTCTTTTACAGTTGTGGAGTTCATAGGCCGGTAAAATTTGGTGCTGCTGTAAATTTTTTTTTTGGAAAAGATCAGTATAGTGCACGAAATGGTTTCTCTGAAGATTGAGAAGAGGAAAGACGTTGGTACTATTACTATAGCTTAATGAGTTATAGTAAGTGTGCATTGTTAGAGGGCTGTATGCTTTTTGGTCATGTATTTGGAATATATCTGTCTAGGGGATTAATTATGTTGCCTGGTTAGTAACTGGAATTGTTCCTGTGACATTTGCGAAGACTATGAAAAATATGAGCATTTGTTGCTTGAAAATAAGTACCAATGTACCATGCAATGATTTAGAGTACTAGTTTGATGGCTTGACATCCATTGAGGTCATGAGAAATGATTTATCTTATGGTTAAATGAAATGAGGAGTTGGGATGGGAATATATATATTATTGAGTCTCTTTTGCAATTTTCTCAAGAAAGACTGCTTCAGTGCGTAAGTAATTATAAGCTTCATAAACTGCATATAGGGAGGATGTGACTTTTCATGACCTGCATTTAGAGTTGTAACTGATTGAGTGGTATAGATAAAATGGTTTTAACATGAATAGGAAGTGTGCCCCTTCGTGGTTTCCTTTACTCTAGTATCGACTTTGATCATGTTACACAAATGTCAATCTTCTAAAATAATTCAGATTTTGCAGGTTGATTATGCATGCACACCAGAAGAAGTGCAGCAACACTTCCAGTCATGTGGGACGGTGAATAGAGTGACTATCCTTACAGACAAGTTTGGTCATCCAAAAGGTTTTGCTTATGTGGAATTCCTAGAACCTGAATCTGTTCAAGAGGCTGTTGGCTTGAATGAATCTGAATTGCATGGTCGCCAATTGAAGGCATGTCATCTCACCTTCTTTTTTCGTTTTTTCCCCATTTAGAGGGACAAGCATTAACAACTTGAGGTTATAAGTGGGATCAAACCCACAACTTCTCATTTGCAATGCCGCGAGGACATAAGTGGCTCTCTTCTCAACTTCAGTTTGAATTTTCTCCAATAGATTTCCTCTAAATAAGAGAGCTATAAGCTGATAACCTAGTGGATGTGCATATTGCCAGGTTATGCCCAAGAGGACCAATGTTCCAGGAATGAAACAGTATCGCCCCAGGCGTTTCAATCCTTACACGGGGTATCGCTTCAGCAGGCCATCCCCTCCTCCTTACTTCTACTCGCCTTATGGATATGGGTATGTTTCTTACACACCCATATTCTAATTAAAATCAACGGAGACTATCAACCAAACGCTCATATTTTGATTAAACAGTATATAACGTGCACTTATGCCGGTAAGGTATGTTAACTGATCTGTTTTGCTTTCTACCTTTTGTGCACTGCAGGAAGGTTCCCAGGTTCAGAAGGCCATCTTGGTACATGCCAAATTATTAGAAGACAGTTTGCAATGATGCTAAAGATGCGATGGTGATTGCATTGCAAAACATGTTTCTGTTTCTCTTTTCTCTTTTCTTTTATTACTTTGGATTTGGTCTATCTAACATTTTAGTTCTTAGTGATGATGCTATTCACTTCATCTGCATCTGTCTGCAATGGGAATTGATATTTTCTTCTTAGTTGTCACTGGGCTAGTCACTGTTGTTGTTCGTTAATTACTTTTGAACTTGACGCAAATAGTTCAGGCTCTCAAGTTTCCATTGAATATCGTATCCACCATTTTATGTACTCACTCTTGTATTCCTCTTCCTCCCTCCTTTTAAATCATTCAGTTTTTGAGACCCATAAGCTTAGATCTCTTTCGATGTGTCCGCCTCCCTCACTGTCCTAGGATCTGTTTGGATTAACTTTGGAAACTATTTTTTTCATAGTGATTTATGGTCTACAAGGTAAGTATGTGAAAGAAATTGTCTTGATTTTGGTGAACATGATTTTGTAATACCATGGTAAATAGGCCCTTCATCCCTTGGCTGGTTGTTTCCGCCATTGTTGGTTATTCCAACAATTCAACTCTACTTGTCCCCTTACTCTGGCAATACACATGCCGCAAAGAGAGCATAGAATATGCAAGCAATAATAAATAATTGTTGATTTTCTTAAACTACCATATCTAATCAAAAAGGATAATTCCTTTTTGATGAAACTTCCTCTAATATATGTAATTAATAACGTTAGCTTACGAGACAAATTATAAATTCCTAACAGAGTCCTAGGTTTTCTTTATTGTTACTAACTGGGTGCTAGTTTTCACTTTGCAATTTATATTTTTTTTCAATAATAAATTAAAATCTTTAAACATGATATTTTACAGCCTGTAGCCATCTTTTCATGTCGTAAAAAGTGAGATTTAATTTGTCAAAGTTTTCGTTGTATTATTTTTTCTATAAATTTGTAACTTATATTGCTCTTTTTAGAATTGAAAAAACAAAGTAGAAAACGTGCGTATTTTATCAAGCTACTCTTGGCTCATCTAAAAATAAAAAAGAATATTGCCGTTCATGGCAATTTCATTCTCTGATGGATTCAAGAAAGCTCCAGCCATCTATCTCTTCCTCCCCACCTATTTTATCAATGAATCACCCTAATTGGACAATGCAATGCCATATTATCATATGTAATTTTAATCATTTAATTATGTATATCTATCAGAAAGTACTTAATAAGGTAAAAGTAAAAGTTCTATCACACTGTTATAAGTTCAGTAATGCTTGTCAATGCTAAACTCTAAAAAGATAATATAAGCATAAAATTAGGTAGCTAAGATAAGAATATTGAGATAGATGTATACTCATATTAGAATGGATATGATTCGTAGTGATCAAATAAATGAATAAGTTAGAATGACATTTATTAAAAAGAAAATTGTGTAAAATCCTTTGAAACTGATTAATATTAGTTAAGGGGGCTTGAGACTTTATTGCTATTGTAGTTTGACAAATAAAGGTTTATCTCCCAATCCTTTTTTCTTATAGTTGTGTTTGAGTAGCTGTCTACCATGTTCTGCAAAAAGTAATTGTCTTGAAAGTTTTAAGGAATCTTTGTAAATTATTTGTATATATAAAAAAAAGAGGTTAATCAACCTTGTATCACTATATAGTATATATTCACCAATCTGTCATATGTCAGGATTTACGAATATTGTTAACATAAATTCTCCGATTTCAACTTTTCTATATAACCCCCTTCCTTATTTCATCACCTTGTGTTTCATCCTTTATGTCCACATTATGTTGGAACTATATAATTCCATCCTTTTATTATTGATATCATTTTTCACCTTATTAGAAAAATTAAACAACCTTTGGCCCAAAAAAAAAAAGTTAAACAAGCCATGGTACCAATTTAGAAGATCTTTATCTTTGTTTTAAAATATTATTATTAATTCTCCTTGGGTCTTTATGATTTTCCAACTTTCCCAAGTCAAGAAAGTGAAAGAATATATTTGGCAAAAAAGAAAAAAGAAAATAGAAAGAGAAAAGGGTGGGGACGAGAATTAGGGTCATGTTCTGTAGCAGTAGGCTGTCTCTGTCATTCTACAACCACATCCTCAACTGTCTTTGTATAACCATTTATTAATTTAATCATTTTTAAATTTCCAAATATATATAATTTAAAGGAAAAATATATTCTCCATCTTTGAATTTTATACGAGATTTTAATTTCATCCATTTATTTTAGGGTTAAATGCAATTTTAACAATTAAATTTCGTACTAGGAACGTCTGACACCATAAAGTTTTAGAAGTTGTAAAAATACATATAATGTTATAAAAATGGTGCAAAAAACACCATTAACCCAATGAAATGTTCGTTACTTTTCATCAGTGGACCCCACAAAAGTCAATTTTCTTCCCCCTCTCTCATCCACATCATATCTTCTTTTCATTCCTTCCTCTGTTCCTCTATCTCGCTTCCAACCCTAGTGCCGCTAAGAGATGGATCGACTCCAATGTTAACCCATTCTACCCCGCCAACAAGATTATCCTCATCACCGTCGGCAACGAAGTCTTGAACTTCGGCGACCAGAATCTACAAAGCCAACTATTGCCGGTGATGCAGAACCTCCAAGATGCGCTTAACTCCGCATCTTTGGGTGGGAAAATCAAAGTGTCTACCGTCCACGCCATGGCTGTGCTAGGTCAGTCCGAACCTCCTTCTGTTGGAGCCTTTAAACCCGATTTGACGAACACACTGAAAGGATTGTTGGACCATACTTTGCTTACACCAGCGACCACAGACCTAAAACTCTAGCCTTTTGCCTCTTCCAACCCAACTCGGCCCAAGTTGACTCAAACACAAAGATCAGGTACATGAAAATGTTCAACGCTCAGTTGGATTCTGTATGTTCTGCCTTGAACTCCATGGGGTTTAAGAACATTGAGATCGTCGTCACTGAGACCATTTGGTCCTACAAAGGTGACACCAATAAGGTCGGTGCCAATATCGAGAATGCTAAAGCTTACAACGGCAACTTAATCTCCCACCTACTTTCTATGATAGTGAGTAATGGGCTTCCATTGTGAAAGATGCATGATAGCCTCCTGCATGGAAGAAGACCACACAGTTCAAATTCAAGATAGATCATTAGGAAATAGACCAATGGGACATACCAGTGCACCTGCAAGTGCAACAATGTGTGTTTGGGCAAATAGAAAAAAGGGCAAAGGTGCACAGAATCATCGGAGGCGATGGAGATGTCATCGGAGGCATGTGGCTTGAACAACAGTGATGGAGAAGTCACTCAAGGTGTGTGGCTCCATCCTTGCTTTCTTCGTCGGTGGGACCGGTTAAAGCTTGAACGACAGCAATGAAAAATACACAGAATGTAGAGAAGGGTGATTTGAGGGAATCGACTAGTTAAAGCTTGACACGTCAACAAAGAAATCCACATGTGCATGGTTGGTCAAAGGGTTAACGGACGTTTTGCAAAATCTGTTTGATTTGTTAAATATGCAACACTTTTGTAACATTATGTGTATTTTCAAACTTTCTAAAATCTTATAGTGCCAGACGCTCCTAAAGCGAAAATTAATTTTTAAAATTGCACATTATCTCTTTATTTTATAAAGTACTACTTTACTTCTTATCATTGATATAAAATCTAAACTGATGATTTTTGTAATGATGATTGTTATTTTGAAAATTAATTCAACATGTGAAGAATTTATTGTCAACAATTAAAATTCTAATATCAGCATTTTCTTTTCAATGATGCGAATGTGAAAAACTGAAAATACATTTTATAAAATAGAGGAATTTTCTTTTAGAAAATTTAAAGTTAAAGGATGAGAATTGCATTTTTATCTAGTTTAAGCGCTCATCAAATAAATGCAAGTCATGAGAAGTGGATGGGATCATTTGATACTAGTGCTGCTATATATTGATATTACGGTGAAAACTCATTAATATAAGAATTATTTAATTAATTTAGATAAATTAATAAAATAAAATAAATTATTTAATTATAATAAATGTGATTTAATCTTCCAAAATACATACATAAATATTAATGCAATTCGAGGTACATACATAATAAATTATATATATTTATGTCTATAAATAACATTGTACCCGTTTGAGAACGCGGCAGAGAAGTATTTTCACGTAAATCGAGATAAATATATGAATGAAATTATCTCGTTTCACGGAAAAATACTGTTAAATGTGCGTTTGACTTTTCCAAACGCTCCAACAAACAAGCTAATTGTCTTTATCTATATATCAACTTGTAAGTTAAATGATTTAATGTGTAAATTAACGATAAATATTATAAATGAAATTAATCAAATATTATATTTACATCAAATTCAACCTTCAACCTAGCTTTTAGAATAGGGGAAATTACCCAGATGTCCCAAGCAATAAAATTAACCATAAAATGGTCCCAAAGATTCACAAAATTACGATAAGATCCTAGAAGTAGCTGCTGAGGTTGTCATTAACAACCTTACTAGCCTTCATTAACAACATCAGCTGTTACTCATGGGACCTTATGATAATTTTGTAAATATTTGAGATCATTTTATGATTAATTCTGTTATTTAGGACCTCTGGGTAATTTTACCTTTAGAATATTCCAACTCCAAGTGAAGTGGAAGGTGATCACATGATGAAGAGAGGATGACGAACCTCCTGTCAATGTTGGTTCGCTCAACTCATGGGTCATTCTATCAAACCATATTTCTAGGTCAACCTTGTAACACTATATTAACTTTTTTGTTTTTTTCATAAAAAATTATCTCAGATCTAATTTGTAATATAATTTATATTATAAATTAGATCTTATAGTTAGAACATGAAGTAATGTTAAGCACTAAGACTTGGTCCCAGAATCCGTGGCTATCATCATCTGTTCCATCCTTTTGTTAGGAGCCGATTAATATATTAAGAAATTTCTTTAAAATTAAGAGTTTTTTACAAGTAATGTTGCCTTACAAAAAAAATTTTAACTTCAATGTCACCTAAAAGTTTAAAAGGTAACAATATTACGTCACACCATTAAAAATTAATTAACATTAGTTATTGAAAAATGATATCAACGATTAATAATTTTAATGGTAAAAGATAATTTTAACGGTAAAGAATAACACTGCTCTATTTTAAACATTTTAAAGGCAATTTTGAAACTCTAAAAATAACTTCTAAGGTAGCAATGTTGTTAGTGACAACAACAAAACTAAATTTCTATCTCAACCCTAAAATCAATCAAAACTTCAAAAATTTTAAATCATCCACAATGAATTTTATTATTTACATTAATTAAGAATTTTTTTATTCTGTTGGGGAATATCAAAATAAAGGATGTATAAAAAGAATTAATTTTCTCGATAAATATGCTTATATTAATAATCATAATAGATAATTTCATTAAAAAAATAGCCGATGGAATTAGAATATCAAATATAAGTAAACATTTTTTTTTTTGCATATGACACAATATTTAAAAGAAGCTGCATTATTTATAACATATAAGTAATACTACTGAAGTAATAGTTCAAAACTTGTGAAGCGTAGTAAACTCATTTGAGACTCACTTATATTATATAGGAGTTTACAAGTTCATTTCAATCATTCAATGATATAAATAAATATAAAGTCTTGTAAAAGTCAGATAGATACCGTACCCGTTTGAAAACCGATAGAGAAGAACTTTTACTCAAGTCGAGATAAATATATGAGAAGATTATATCATTTTACGGAGAAACACTGTGCGTTTAACTTTTGAAAACGTTCCAAACAAGCTACACTAATAAAGATAAGGTGTGAACAGTAGCTATAGTGCACACCATACTTTGATTTAAAATAATAACCAATTGCATATAATATAGAATGTCAGTTACATACTTTTAAATGTCCCGTTGTAGAATTAATTTGTCAATGTGGGACTTATCACGCATTCTCCTAATTTAGAATATAATATATTTATGTTTTATGATATTAAAATCCGAAAACAGTGAGGTAATTATAGTGCTTCAATAGTTAGGTATTTTATTTCATTTATTGAGCGGTCCCTACTCCTTTCTTATCTGTCTCCTTTAGAATTTATTTTTCATCTTACATAAGTGTAATATATAGTTGTTGAGACAATAATAATTTAATTTTTTTTCTGAAAGTTGGTCAATTAATTATAGACGTGGATTCTTGTATTGCATTTATGTGACAGTTGTACCTACTTCCCAACTTTTGAAAATCAAATTTGCATTATAATAATATCCATAAAACAATTAAATATTATTGACTTTCTATTGATGAGAAGCAACGTTGGGTTTGGTGGGGAGAGCGTGCGTGTTCTACACTTCTACTCGACCTACCCACTTATATATCTCAAGTGGCTAACTAGTTTTTCCACATTTCATGTTACTTCTTTGATTCTTAACTAAGATTTAGATAATACGTTAATTTTAGTTTTAACTATAAAATCTTAAATTCATTTCATCTCTTGTTATAAAATATAATATATAGTGTGGATGTTCTTATAATTCATTTATTTTTATTTATGAATATATTGTAATCAAGATAGATTTAGATCCGATTTATTCGAAAGTCGATTATAATTATTAGGAGATATTAGTTATTATGGCATTTAATTATATGGCTCCCACATTATCTATAAATACCCCTCTCAAGTTATGAAGAATATAATCTGATACCATTTTCTTCTTTTCTCTCAATCTCTTTTACTATTCTTTTCTACTCCCAAATTCTCTCATTTTATAACACGTTATCAGCACGACGCTCTAACGAGATATACTACTTTATCTTATTCTACATTTTCCTTCTTGATCAATCAAGGATAATTTGATGAGCCACTGTATGTAATTAGTTAATTCTTTTACCAGATGTTTTAAACACCGGATTCCAATGGCTAGGATTGGAGATTGTTTTTGTTATTATATCTTATTTGACTTCTATTTACAAGTTATTTATATTGATATTACTCGTTATTATATTTCACTCCCAGAATCGAGTTTTATTTTTGGATCTGGAAAAGTTTTTGGATCTAGGTCGAGTTTTTCAATTTTTGGATCTAGATTGAGTTTTTCAATTTTTGGATTTGAAAAAGTTTTTGGATCTAATCAAGTTTTTCAATTTTTGTATCTGAAAAATAACAAGAAACGACACTCTCTCATGATTAGATATAGATTCCTTAGGTATTCTTTTCCATCATTAGTCTTATGTCAGGTTTGCTCTGATCAATCTCGCCTTCTTTTTCTTTCAATTTGGGGTGATCCAAATCTTTCGTTCCTTTAAATTTTTGTTCTCAAAAGATTTGAATTTGAGATCAAAATTATTTTGATTTGTGATTACCTTTAAAATATCTTTTCGGAATAAATTTAAACATGTTGGGAAAAGGTAATGCTTTTTGGCAACATTAAGGAGATTTGAATTTTTTTTAATTTTGATTGTTCTCTAATTCAAGTTTGTTCATCGGGAACCGTGCTCCTGCTCAGAGCTCATTTCTGATTTTGGAGAAAGGATAAATTTTTCCTTTAGGTAAAATAAAAATAAATTTTATAAAAGGATTGCAACCTTTACTTGTTCTTGCAAATATGAATGTTTGAATATATATGTGTATGAGTTTTTCGTGCTCATCGGTATATGGATATATATTTGGAAAGTTGTTGATACACACTGTTTACTTTCCATATGAGGGAGCTTCCCACCGGAATCTATGGATCTTTAACAGAAAAGTTTGATTGGGGTTTTAAAAAGGATTTATGATGCGTTTTCCCTCATCTTGATATATATTATGAAAGATCCATTATTTTGCTTGATTCTTATGGGAAACAATGTGGAAAATGCCCCTAGTTAGAAAAGGACCCACTGTCACCGAAAAAGGTGAGCCACTGTTGCCTGTAAAGAAGGGAAAAATGAAACTGTGTGGCAGCTGAGTGGGGAGGAGCGAACTGGGTCGAATTAGGTAACCCAACTCTCTGGAATGACCAAAACGATGCATTTTGACATGCAGCAGGCGCCCCCTTAATAGCCCGAAATAGCGATGGGTATATATAGTGATAAGAGAATTGATTAAATTCCCATCATGAATTATGCATATTTAAAATTCAAATGCATACAGTTGATATTTGTGTTCAGTATACAATCTTGAGTAGTAGCTATAACATTGTATATGCTACATATATAGAAGACCAATCTGTTCTTTAGAACAATTTAAAAGAAATGCATAACCACCAGAAGTTGGTTATCCTCCTGAAAGCCCATTATGAATGGATGCCTTTACATTTATAAA
>JANTPZ010013171.1:0-10132 GCA_025593235.1 Vachellia pachyceras
AAGAAATCATGTGTTTTTCCCCTAGATTTGGAATAGATGGCTAAAATTTATAATAAAAATACAAATACTTAACTAAATATCTAAATGAATTCTATACCCACACGTCAAGAAAATTTGAAACCTCGCTTTTTATTTACACCCCACATAATGTTGATATAATGTGGGTTGTAAATAAAAGGCAATTGATTCGGCCAAAGTCCAATTGATTTTTATTAATTGTGAGCTATTTGTTTATCAAATTAATTAACAAGTCAATAACTCAATTGACTTATCTATTCACGAAAGGCCTAATCGGTTTCCAAAATAATTAGCCATTTTATGTCAAAGATGCGGAATTAAAAACAAGCAACCTGTGCTAATTTAATCATAGTAAAACCATTAGCAAGATCATATGACTAAAGCCTCCTTTAAAATAACGGCCCCAAACCTAGGTTTTTTTAAGTAAAACATATAATTTATTTAAATACTCATATTTTTTAAAAAAATTTAGATTTTGAAAAAATTATTATTTTTTAAATCACACACTTTCCTATAATAAATTTTTTTTCCTCTTTTTATTTTTTTTTCTTTTCTTTTTTTCACTTACTTTTTACCTAAAATTCTATAAAAGTTAATAACTTTTTAAATATAATCGTCCAGTTAAAATTTAGATTTTATCTTCAAATCTATTCTCCAACGGGGCATGTATCTTTGCGCGATCTTCCCTTTCTCAATGTCCACATTCAATCGTTGATTTTTTCTTTCTTTTTCTGTACAGACTCTTGTACGCTGATAAAAGGGTATGTATCTTAGGATTTGTGGTCGATGAATTTGTTAGCTTGTTGACAGTTTGCAGTTCCAGTTTCTCATTTAAAGAAATAATAATAATCGTTGGCATCTTCTCCTCTTCAATTCTTATCGTGCCTTTACGATCAATTTCAAGCTCTGTGCTTCTCATTTGTTTTGTTTATTATGGTTCTGGGTGGTCGCTGTGTGCTTTCTTTTGAGCCTGTTTATGCCCACCAGTTGTTTGTTTTTATTTCTTAACGAATAATGTTGCGGTTTGGATTGAAATTGCTTTGAACTTGGATGCTTGTAAAAGTGGGGGGGGTAATTGAAGGCGTTTCTGTGGGTTGTAATTTGCAGTATGGGCAGGGTGAAGCTGAAGATAAAGAGGCTGGAGAACACTAATGGTCGTCACGCGACCTATGCTAAAAGGAGGAATGGAATTATAAAAAAGGCTTCGGAATTATCCATACTGTGTGATATAGATATTATTCTTCTCATGTTCTCACCGTCTGGGAAGCCAGCACTACGCAGAGGGAGGCGTAAAGAATAGAAGTTAGCTGTGCTTCTAAAACCCATGAGTCTTTATGGTCAAATGCCATGACGCCTGTCCACTCTATGATCGAGGAAGCAATGTTTCAAATTACAACGTCTGTTCCACCCATTTTGATATCATTACCTTGATAACAACTACGTTTATTTGCGTTTGGTGTCAGATACAGTTTTTTTTCTGAGGTTTACCAAAAGTTTTCATCTTCGCGTCTATCTCTCTCTCTAGACATCCTACTCCTACTTATCTTTTCCTTGAGCAGCTGTTTGATGTTAGAAACATCCATCCCTTTGAGCCTTGAGTCTCAGAAATCAGTTACTACATTATTGCATTCCCAGCTTATTCCTTTATATTTTGTTTATGGTTAAAGGTTGATAAATGAAAGGAATTTCTTCACAAGGTATTGTAGACTTCTGAGTGAACACTGTGTTGGTCAAAAGAAAAAAAATCTAAATAATTGATAGGAATTTCTTCACTCTTACATCTTTGCTTAAACTTTTAATTGTATCTTGTTCTTGATATTTTTCAAGCTATTAGTAGACTTGGACTATGACATTTGGCTTTATAAAAGAGCATTGCGATTCTTTGCTTGATTACATCCCTTCTTTGGTAACTATAGTAACATAGATGAATTATTATTATTTTTTTGAAGTTATTGCAAAGTTTGCACAACTAACTCCACAGGAAAGGGCAAAGAGGCATAGCTAAAAGCCTTCCATACGTAACAAGTTATTATTATTTTTTTTATCTATGGAGTACAAGATTATGATTGATGTTTTCAATTGGATTGGAACAGGCAGTTGAAGGGTCTTCAAGTAAGTTGCTTCTTACAGAACATTAAAAAAAATGCATATTTATCCTTTTATTTTAGAACAATACAAGATTATGATTGACAACATTATTGTAATACGCATTAGCAATCTGCTTTTTTATTTTAGACTGAAGAAAACGTTTAAGAAGTTAGACCATGATGTAAATATACAAGAATTTCTGGGTACAAGGTATCCCATGCTGATGCTAATTTAATGATTTACTGTGGATTGATTTAACTTTTCTGCCAGTAAGTTGAGATGCTGAAAATACTCTCTTTTTTCAGTTCTCACCGTAGTCAAACTGTTGAGGTACTCAATTCTAACCGTATAGTTCTTCTCCCAGTTTTCCTTTCCCTTCATGTTAGACCTGCCACTCAAGTGCATTGTGCAGGACCTACAGAATGACGGCACATATTACGAACTCGAATATCTGCAATACTTACAAGATTAAGGTAGATTTATTTGCTTGGTTTAACGTTAAGTTCCTTGGCTATGTTTTAACGTACTTGCATTTTTATATATTGCGGCATTCTGCAGCCATTGGGCTCAACTTGATAAAATCAACAGTGTGGAACAATTGGAACAGATGGAAAAATCTCTCAGGAAGTCAATTTCTCAACTTCGATTGCATAAGGTATGCCTGTTATTGTTTTGTTCCTTTTCATTGCAAGGAATATTTTCACGGTCCACTTGAGTATCAGGGTTTTGGAGGTAGTTGCTAATTCATCCTTAATCAACAATTTTCTCCCCTCGTTTATACTATTCTTAATACTTGCCTAGGAAATCTGTGCCCTCTTGGGTTGCAGAAGATTTGATATCCCAACTAGATATTTTCCTTGTGAAGAAAATAAGAAGGGATAAAATTTGCCACCTGGTAGTGATAATGAGAAAACTTTTAACAATTCTAAGGACAATAATAAGAAAAGGCAATCAACCAAATTGAGTAGAAACATAGAACCCGGGGGGGGGGGGGGGAGCAACATAAATTTAGCTCTGCCTCTACCCAAAACCCTCCAAAGTTCATAACCAATGTTATTTATATTCAGTACACAATGATCCTTTGAGATCTTGAATAATTTCTCAAACGTTAGTAGTTTCATATACAAAAGCAACAACTTGAATCATTGCAATCCAGTTCAATGAGTAAGCAGGTAGAAAGTTTAACCTGTACTTAAAATGGTTTTAAATACACGTTTCCTTTGATAGATTTAAGCGCAGGTTTCTGTGGTCTAGAAAAGCAAGAGATGACTTAAAAAGCTTTATATTCTAGTTCAGTGAGATTCCCTTCAGGATGAGTGCTGATCAACATCTTAAAACCCCTATCATGGATTGCCATCAATGACAGCCAACGTATGGTTTTACCTGATGATTCAAACTTGCTTACCAAGTAAGCAGTTTCCCTGAAATAAATCTATGCTTCAAAATTGCTTCAATAATCTTCATTGAATTCATTTGACTTAAATACATCTTTTAGTTATTTTCGAGAAGCAGCATCTATTGCCAGGATAATAAGAAAATATTATTGTGGCATTGAAGCCTTATTGTTTAACAAAATTCAAAATCATAAACAATCCAAACACACATACATACATGCACAAGCATTTTATTTGTTTTAGAAAATTGCTGAATTTTTAATGATGTTCTATGTGATGGATAAATAAATATATACTCAGTTGGAGATCTTTTGAGTTACTATTCTGAGTTTTAATTCTATTTGTTAAATTGATTTGGCTGTTTCTCAGAGCAATAGAATGCTCTGCGAGCTCCTCTTTCGGGAATTATGTTAGTTATCTTGGCTCAAGTCCAAAGCCAGATCTTCCTAACCTGGGCAAGAAAATGGTTTACCCAGTGACATGACGAACACCGCTTCTCTAAGACTACAGTTAGGCGAGCAGTTTCCCTATCTGCCATATAATTTCGATATTCTGAATGACATCAAATTCCAGCCATTTGCAGAGACCAACCCACATGAAAACCCCATGGAGTATCATCCTATTCAAAGCTTTGAAGCTCCTAGACTTGCTTTCGACTCTAACCACCATAGATGGGCTTCCACATCAGGGCCTTGTGCTGTTACCACCAATCCACCATGTTCGATGAGTATTTATATGCCCAGGCAAGTTTCCCTCAGGTGAACTTTGGCTTCTCATGACAGCATCCCCTTCCCTCGTTTTCTTTTTGTTTTCTGGTATTCCTGTTGCATAACTTCCTTGTGAGCTGTTAGTCAACTGCAAATGAGTGAATCACCAGTGAAGGATAGAAATTGTAATAATATCCACCATGAAAAGCGAAGTTACCTTCATATTAAAATATGGCACAGCTGTTTTAGACTTTTAGCCCATCTGATTGGGCACAAATTAGTCACCTTTTGATAGCTAGTGTTAACTTCGTGGGTCATCCATGAATCATGATTTTCTATTAATCATGCCTTTTTTATTATGATTATTGGCCCAAAAAAACAGAAATGTCTTATGCTCTGTTTGCTTTTTTTTTTTTTTTTTGGGGGGGGGGAATTGGGGAGGAAAGGAAACGAAGGGTTTCAGATTTCTTCCATTCAGGACTGAATGGAAGAGAAAAGAAAGGACAAGGAAGGAAAGATTTTGTGCATTCCCAACTTACTTGACAACCATCTCTTGTTAGAGGGAAGAAAGAATATGAATCCTCTAAAGTTGCCCATCCATAATTTCCCTGAAATTTGCTTCTCTGGAATATTTTGTATTTTTTCATTTTTGAAAAATATACAATATACAAATTTTCTCCATCTTTCTAAAAGAAGCAAACTTTATGTAATTAGTGGATCTCCAGCGTCATTGGATCCATATTGTAAAAGAGAGACTTTTTGACTATGGTAGTAGGTTTAACAATATTATGGGTCTCACAATTTGTCTATCTTCTGTATTGTCAATGTTTTCATGTATGTCCAACAATCTTATGGGATCCATGTCATATTTCTAGATAATTTATCATACATATACAATAAAAAAATAGAAAATATAAATGAATGAATGAATGTATATCTTACGTTTTATTTTATTGTAAATATATTAAACAATTAGAGGATGATAAAACAATTTGACATCCCGCGTATTTGCTTGCCTATTTTCATGAATATCATCTCTTGCTATTGCATGCACACATTTCATAGAAAATTCAAGGTTCTAAGAAGTTTTTATTGGATTGAAGAATCAATCAGTTCGCTCAAACTTTGGAGGTTGTAATACTAACAGTATCTATTCTATATGTTTTCCTTTTACCTTGTCTGATACTTCAAAATTTTTTAATTATTTAAGTTTTATCTGTTTTCTAGGTGATTGGAGAACCAATCAGTTAGCTCAAACTTGGGAGGTTGTAATACTAACAGTGTCTATTCTATATGTAGTTTCCTTTTACCTTGTCTGATACTTCAAAATTTTTCAATTCTTTTAGTTTTATCTGTTTTCTAGGTGCCACAACGACAATGGTTCACCACTTTTTTTTTGCTCTTCATCTACCATTGAGGCTGACAGAGAAGAGAACTTGAGTCGCGCTTCATCAGATCTCAACAACAAGCAATAATAGGCTATCTGGATTTTGCTTCCACCTTGTTTTCTGCTGAGAAGGTTTTTATGATCCAGAAAGCATATTGCGTTTCTTCTTCCCCACATGGATGATGAGCATTGTTTATAGCATCACATTATAGTGAAGTAACTGATTCAGAATAACGTGGATTTCATTTTTGTTCGTATCTGTATCGGCTTCTTGTAAATAAAGAGCGTCAAAGTTTGTTCTAGCCCAAATGGATCATCCTTGTCTATTTGAAAAAAAAAAATGATTGATATTTCGGACCAACATAACTTAGGAGAAACCATGATGCAGAATGCCACTTAAACTGATAAATAAGGAGAAAACATGATGCAGAATGCCCTGGTTTATGAGCCTGTATATACAAATCTTGCTGCAAATAGATGCGTTTATATTTTTATTTTTTTTCCCTTTTGGAGTAAGAATATAATGGTAGCTCTTTTTCCTCTAGACCTTAATTTCCCTATCATAATACATTATCAGTCTCTCATAAACTTAATTTACAAGTAAATACATGAAATGATGATGAGAATTAAGAAAGTAGCATACTGTGGGATGAGCCAGCATGCCTAATTCACCATAAACTTTGAAATTTACCAGGTATTTTAAACAATTGTTGGACCCTGTCACAGAATTCAAAAGGCACTAAATAACAATGACAAGGATCAACAAGAATTGGTCCTAATGGAAGGGCTATTAGCTGCTTAAGTATGAAATTTTGAGTTTGAATCTATATGAATACAGAAAACTCATTAGAAAAAACTACATTTAATTATATCTAACAAACAATACTCGAATCTGGTTCAATAAGATAGTTATATTAAAAATGATAAGGGAGAAAAATGCGGCCAATAAGTAGATATTCCAAACAAAAAATAGATCTTTTGTATCAAAAGTAGGTGGAGGAGGTTGAACCTTTAACTGTTATTCAAGGCTTGATCTCTAGTCAGGTAAAAGAATCAAGAAGGTCTTTCAATCAGTTGAGTTTCATGAGGATTTTGAGTTGTGTAAGAAGTGTTTTGCTGTTTTTACAATTATTTATTCCCTATTCTTGCAGTGATTTGATACGTCCCTAACAAGAATAGTACGAATTTTTATTAGAAGTAAATAAGCAAACAATCTTAGAATTTCTATACAAGGCAAATGGAGTGAATTATATAATTAAAACCTGTCGATAGAAGAGAGTACACAAACAAGGTAGTAAATTACCGCATCTTTTCATTGCAGAAGCAGGAAAATACACTAAAAATATCTCTAATACAACCAAAGACACACTCAGCTAAAGCTGAAAGACAACAAATAGTACCAAAAAATCGCTTCTAACACCCCCAACAAACCAAAAGGTACAAACGTGAGGTAAGAAACTACTCCACACTAATGGCGGGTGGTTTCAATATTCCATTCCACCACTTCCACTCTCACTCTACTTCTTTTACATTTTTACCCATATAACCTAAATAATGCTTTGCTTCAAAGCTTCCTAATAAGAATGGGTTAGAAGGTACCCAAATTTAGATACCCCCACTCCACCATGACACAATGATGAAGATGAAGAGCCCTTATAAAATAAGCCCTTCTCATAGTAGCAAACTATTTTAACAGCCTAGTATACCATTGAGCCATGCTAACACTTGAACAGGAATATAGAGTGTGTGTGTGTGTGTGTGTAATATATATTTAGATATATAGATATATGTCTAGCGGAATTGGGCGCCAGTGAACGTTTGGCCAAAGGACCAGTTAGGTGGGGCAACATTGAAGGACACCACAGAGCGGCCATCACTGGTGGTGACCTTAAAGGAGAGGGCTTGGCCATTGAGATTGTTGTTGCTTTGCCAGTTCTGTCCCCAGTTTCTTGACAATGGCATCCACCTAGTTCTTGAACCTTTGATGGCCGCACTGTGTACATCACCAGCACCGCCAACGTTTGTGATGAGGACCAGGTTGAAATAGGAGTGGCCGTTGATTGTAAACCTAATACCTCCCCTTCTTCTGCAGGGTACCCTACACAAAACCAACCCATTGAATAATATATGTTATCAAAAGTGTCAACTACCATTTCCAACCACTTGGTTCGTGTAATAAATTTCAGAGACTTTAACAGATGTAGAGTTTGTCTCATTTAGTAGTTGGACAAAGAAATGAAACACCCTAGACAGAGAGTTGGGGACCAGCCAATGTGATAAAATTTGACTTGTCAAATTGTAATTTTAGGAGTCAACTTCATTGGGCCAACGTTTTCCTTTACGTTTTCTGGTTTTAACATTCTTATCTGCCCTTCTTGAATGAAGTAGCAGGTGCTCAGTCCTAATAGAAAATATCTAAATTGGAAGAAGCAAGGTAACTTACCTTCTGTAAGACACAGGAACTATGCCAGCTCTGTACTGAGCAATGCGGAGGAAGACAGGCTGAGCGAGATCAAAATGGTGGAGAGGAGGATTACACCATCCCCCTGCATTATTGGGCAAGGCATTGTTTGGTGGACAGAAATTTGTAGCTGTGACTACTATGGAACCTGGCAGGCACCACCTTCTGTCATTCACACACCTGATCTCGTAGCATGATCCACAGCTCAGTCCATTGTTGAACAGAGCCGTGCTCAGAGCAGCCGTGTTAGTTCCATACCCTTGGCTGTACAGATTCCCATACCCACAAGCCCCACCTGCAACATTCATCATCATCATCATCACCACAGCCAAATGGGTTTGATCCAACATAGTTCAACCAAAATCTCACATTTCTGAAGTAAATGTGTGTTATTATGTCAAACTTGTATCAGACACTGATTGATGCATAAATTGCATACCCATTGTGCCTGATGCATCACCACCCCCATAGAAGGTGGCATGAGCATTAACCCACCCTCCACCATAGCCATGAGCAGAGGAGAGAATGGAGAGAAAACCCATCAAGAGCAGCCCAATGACAGCCATTTTTGTTTTAGCCTGAACATACACAAAGAAAGAATCATTAGTCTGCTAAAAAAATGTGATCTTTGGATTTCAAACGATGATGCAGAGAGGTATTACTTTGTTGTTGAAGAATCAGAGGAGGAAGTTGTAGCTAGCAGAAGGGAAATGAGAGCGAGAGAGAGAGATAAGTGTAGAAAAGGGAAAGAGGGTGCTACGGAATTTATAGAGGGGAGGGTTAGGCCACATTTTTTTTTTTTGGATTGAAAGATGGCCCACAATTACTTCAACTATAACTAACGCATTTAATAACTGTTGGGACCAAACACCCTTACGGGGTTACAAGGCCACAAACTGTTCAAAAATGTAAGCGCGTGGTTTTTGTAGCTTTCAGAGGGAAAATCTGCAAAATCTAAGTGGGGCATCCCTGTTTTTCACTGCTGATGGTAAACATAATAACAGACTGCCAAGTCCACATGCAAATATGCACCATGGTCCATTTTCTTCTCTCCCCTTTTCCATCTTCATAGGCTTTTTCCTCTTCTTTCTTTTTTTCCTACTGGAAATTTGGGACCATTCAATATTGTTGTTTATATTATGTACTGATATTGTATTAACTAGATGAATAAATTTTTATCTTTAAATACTAACCTTTATAGCTAGTCCCATAGACTCAAAGCAACTGAATTTTTTAGCCTCTTTACTTAACCTATAACGAACTGTGTTTTTTCGTTAAATCTGCAACTAATTAACTCTTGTTAACAAAAAATTTAAATTTTTTAAATTTAAAGTTCACCTCTTTTGATTTAATTTGAAATAAGAACTCAAGGACATCAGTAAAAGTAGTTTATTTTTCTTTTGGTTTGTGGTAGATTCTTCCTCTTCAACTATTTTTTAGAAGAAACTTAAATTATTTAAATTTTAATTTGAGCTGTCTGAATTTTATTCTATCGTGGGACTTAAATATTATTGTCATTCTAATACATTCATCAATAGTTCAACAAATAACGAAATAGGAAAATTATATTAATTAGGATTAAAATTTAAATTATGGTAAAATGCGTTTCATTAAAGAACAATACCCCGAATTAAAGATTCACTACTAGAAAAATGTGATTTAGCGACGGAAAATCCGTTGCTAAATGGCTATTTTCCGTCGCTAAAACGAGGGTCGCTAATATTTTCCGTCGCTAAATGGAAATTTTCTGAAGGAAACTAGCCATTTAGTGATGGATTTTTCGTCGCTAAATTGCATTTTTCTAGTAGTGATTCATGAGCACGTCTATTCATTCCTTTTAATGTTTCACTAAGTAATTCTATTCTCTATTTGATCTTATTAACAACATCAATTTCACTATAATTTGACGGTAATATTATAAATATTAATTATGGTTCTTGTTTTATGGGATGTCCTGGAACGAGAAGCTAGGGACTTAGTCATGAAATAGAAGTACCTAAGTTGTGAGCTTCTGGGAGCTTTCCCTTCCTCATTATTTATTTTTACATATTTTATTTGCAGCTTGATCCTCTGACTT
>JANTPZ010013172.1:0-10623 GCA_025593235.1 Vachellia pachyceras
CGATTCCAAAATCCTTCTCCAACTGGCGGCGGACCGTAGCAGTGGTGGTAGTGTTGAGGTCGGAGCAGCGAAGAAACTCCCGGAGTCGGCCGATAAGCTCCGATTCGGATACCATTGCGAGCAAGGGAAGCCTTCAGCTTGAGAGAGGGTGCGACTGTGATTGAAGACGTGAAGTTATTGGGCAAAGAGAGAAGGAACGAAGACGATTTCTGAGACGAACAGAAATGTTTGAGGATTAAGGGGAGAGGGCCAAATGGGACGACAAGAAAGGAAATAAATGAAGGTCCTCTCTCTCTCTCTCTCTCTCTCTCTCTCTGTCTGAGGCTCAGCCCTCTTTCTAGTTACTCGTTAGGATGCCCACTACGCGGGCCTACCTTCTCTCACGTGCCTCTTCATAGAGCCTTCCAACCAGAGACAAATAACCGCACATTTGCCCTGCGTAGCTGCCTACAGTTTCCACTGTCCGGGTTCTTACCCTTTTAAAAAAAAATAAAAATATGTTTGTACGAAGATAAAGCTATTCACCGTCTCAAAATTCGTAAATTTCCTTTACGAAGTTTATAAACACACAATATACTTATTTAAAAATTCATTTTTTTTAACAATACGTTTAAGTTAAGATAAAATCATCTTGAAATCGGTAAAAACTATATCGAAATTCATAAAAAAATCGTATTGAAATTCATAAAAAAACCATCGCAAAATCTGTAAAACCATCTCAAAATCTATAAAATCGCTTCAAAAGCAGTCATTCCTTTATCCCAAAGGAGTCCCCAAACACACACAATATGTTGATAACATCACCATTTTCTTATCATGCCGTCGTTACTTCCAGTAGCGGATTCAGATCCTGATTCAGGGGTGCAAATTATTTTTTGAGAAGATAAATGAGATTTTTTCTTAATATCTTTTAAGGAGAATTTGAGTAAAAATTTAGCAGGTTCAAAATTAGAAAATGAGTTTATGCAAAATAAATCATATAGTACTAAAATATACCTAATTTTTTAAAAATCAAGGTGTTCGACTAAACCAGCTGAATAATATGTATGTCCGCCCTAGTTACCTACCTCTTATAATCTATTTTGTCATCCTGGTATTTCTTTCATGTTGCAAATTTCAAAATCATGTTCAGTTCGTGCGTTTTTTTCAACCCGTCCTCGTGCCCCTCCTTATCTTGCAAACTTAATTCTCAATTTACATGCAAGACGACGGTGCATGCAGAAAAAGGGCCAACTCAGGAAAACAAATAAAGAGCGAATGCATGTATAAGATATTAGATGTAGAACAGCTCAGTCATCTTCTTTTATTGATAAAAAAAAAGTTGATGCAGGAACTAGGAACAGAAGGGGGACTGTTTAAGTCAATGGTGCTGTTTGGCAACCCATTAAGCAGTCTCAAAAGTACGTTCAACAGTATTTTTCTGTAAAATGAAATAATCCCATTCACATATTTACCTTGACTTGCGTAAGAGATATCAGTTTTGATTCTTTTATTATGTATATATAATATAATACAATAAGCAGTTCATCCGGGTTTGGGCCGAGTTGTAGGCATAACTTTAAAAATGGGCCATCTTGATCGGCCTCCATGTACTTGGACGTGTGTTGCCATCAAATGGATCGTGAGGGTGAGATTATACAGAGCCTATATTTTGCCTTGCCATTTTCTCGTGTGTTCTGTTGCTGCCCGAAGAACCAATATTTAAATTTAATTGAAAAAATATACATATTTAATATTTGATGATGCTTTAAGTAATATTATATATATATATATGTGATAGAAGAGTGTTCGTACCTAACAGTGTGGGTAGATAAAGAAGTATATTGTCTTGTTCCTTACGTTTTATGACTCAAACCATTCAGCTGTGGCTTTGCTTAAGATGCATTTCTTCTCATTGGCGTATTTGTAGCCGCGCACACGTTTCTTCCAAGCTTTCCTTGAAATCGCAAAAGACGCATTCATTCCAACCTTGGTAGCTCCGTCAATAGGCCATTGGCAACACTTGTCAGGGAGCTTCCAACAGTTTCCCCATAACGGATTAATTTCCTTCACGTATTTATTTCAATTTATGTAAAAGTACTTTTTAATCTCGTTCTCAAACGGGCTATCCGGCTCTACCCAAACTTTTCTGGTTTGCCCCAACATTCCCCACTTGTCCTAAGCAGAGCGAAAAGAGTTTTCCATGAGATAATAAATGAAAATTGTTAGCCTCACACGGGGTTTATGAATAAGTGATTGTCTAATAATGAGTAAGGAGTATTCGTTTTTTTTGTTAAACATGATATATTAAACTCATAATTCACTATATAATTTTTATGAATGTCAACTAAGTATTGTAAGCAAATTGCTCCCGGTAGTTGGAGTTGGTGGCTTCCCTGGGGTTTCCTCGTCTGGGATACCTGGGGAAGATGATCAAGTTGGCCTTTGCAGATAACTTGATGCACTACAAAGGCAAGGCTAGTGATTGGGGTGAAGTTGTAACAAAGTAACTGTAGTGGAAGGTGGATTACTTCCTTTTCAGGGAGAGCCAATGCTTGTTAGATATTTTGGTTTGACATTGCTTCACACCAAAAAAGAATTGAGCTGCGTCATAATTTAATTTGGAGATGGAAGTCTTCTTATTTTTTTCTCGACGGTGAAGTAAGACTAAGCTCATGAACCTATTATCCTAGGTCAGAACAAGTTGATATGATCCCTTTTTTTGCCTCCGCATCTAACTCCCACCCAAGCCTATACACGGCTATGTCAACAGCAATTTCCCTAAATCGAATTCAAAGGGATTTTTGGTTCTAAACCTTGTTTGGAAACCAAAAAATTTAAAAAACCTACTTTTACACAAATCAGTACAAAATACCTTACACATATTTATCTAAAATTGCGTAAAATACTTTAAAATAAGTTAATTTAAACACCCACTTTTTTTATTCCTAACCCATGTTTTGGTGCAATCTTAACTATTCAGGGGCTAGAGAATTGCATTTGGGAAGAAATTTAAATATATTCCGTTGGTAAAAATAAAAGTTATGTGTAATAATTTATTAATACGTCTGAAGAGTTGCTTTAGAAAAAATCGGAGAAGCAGGTCAAAAAAAATGAAAAAATTGGAGAAGAAAGATAATCATATAAAAAAGTTGATGTACTAAAAATATAATAAAGTTACAATGATAAGAACCACTTTGTCCAATTTTTTTTGGTATTAGATTAGGGTATCCACCGTCGCTAGCAGTGATTAATCCCCTCGTTGGTTTATAGGCACCTCAATAGGTGGGACCATTAACCCTGGATTTCAAAGGAATTACATGTCCAAGACATGATTCGAACCCCAGATGTTGGTTAAACATTTTGTCCAATTTTAAATATTAGATTTGCAGTAAACAGTGTGTGAAAAGCCCAAAAACCAAACAATGCCATTTTAAACCTATCTGCTTCTCCCCATGTTCCACGCGTAAGAGTTTTATTACCGATGAAGTTTGAGCCCAAGGATTAATAGAAAGATTCTATAATAGCGAAGCAAAAGCTAATTTCTGCTTAAAGATGGTTTACATTTAATTAATATGCCTAAGAGAATTTTTGTAATAAAGTTCTGTCTTCGTTTTCAAGGGAATGATGGAGATTCAACAACAGAGAAATAAGTAAGTTGGGATAAAACTTTTTTTTATGTGATTTTTTGGTAAGCCGTATAAGTAGTTTCACTCATAAGTTAGTGAGTTTGTATTTGTTTGGGAATGTTTTTTATATAAATTGAAATAAATTTTTTTTTACATATTTACCTAAAAACTTGTAAAGTCTGTATTTAAGAATCTTTTACGAGAAAGTAGTTACAAATTTCAAAAAAAATTTACATATTTTAAGATATTTTTATAGATTTTAAAATATTTTTTATCTTAATTTATATATATTGTTGAGATAAAAATTTACTAAAATTGCATAAAATTATTCCGACCCATACATGCAACTGATTGCATTGGACTCGGATTCCCGTCGCCTGAACCGTCAGATTCCGCAAGCAAAACGTGGAGAGGCACAGGGAAATGATTATGATGCGCCGCAGGGGATCGCAGTCAGAAGGCAGCAAAATCCATCCAATCAAGAGGCGCCGTCCAGTCAATTTTGCGAAAGAAGCCAAAGCGCAAGTGGATGACATTGACCCACAAGCAATTTAGACATCGCCAACATTTTTTGGTAAAACATTTAAAAAAAGGTAGGCAAAAAAAAAAAGAAAAGAAAAATAGCGAAAAAAGAGGAAGGCGACAATGTTGCTTACGAGCCAACCAGCATAACCGGCGTCACATCTTGGACCCCAAGACGCTGAAACGATGCCGTTTCCCCCTATTTCCTCTCCGTTCCTGTCAGAATCAGTCGATCACCCACCTATCCGTTTTTGTCTATTTTCCTTCTCTCTGTCATTCGCCTGCCAATTTCCATAATTCCTACTTCACAAAGTCCCCCCCTCTCTCTTCTAATCAACTTTTACTAGCCTGTCTGAACTCCCTAAATCCGATTCCGGAACGATTTTACCTAACCGATTAATCGTCGATCGTTGTTCTATCGTCTATCTTCCCTACATCGGAACTAGCGGCTACTGTAACGACATCTTGCTTCTAATGTGACTTGGGTTTTCTGTTTTTGCTGCACGGTAACGGCTTTTCAATGGATCCTTCGCCGATGACGTTGGGACCAGTCATGGACATGCCAATCATGCACGATAGCGACCGGTACGATTTCGTCCGAGAGATTGGGTCCGGGAATTTCGGGGTGGCCAGGCTGATGAGAGACAAGCAAACCGAAGAGCTTGTCGCCGTGAAGTATATCGAACGCGGGGATAAGGTCCGACCCGGAATTTTTTGCTGTCCTCTCATATTTTCTGCTTTTGAACGAAAGAATTAACGATGGAGATAAAAAACGTGCTGCCTTTTTTATGCCAAGTTATTGTATAGTGAGTTGTTGGCTACTGTTTTATGCCGTCATACGTCACTACTTATAAGATGTGTTTGGATTTCCAATTTTGTTTCAATTCTGGAGTGGTTAGGATATTAATGTCTGATTACTTCCCCCCTTGCCTTTTCCCTCACCCCTTTTCACTATTTGTTTCCTTAGTGTTGTACTGTTGATGACTTCTGTCCGGAAGATAATAACCGAAAATGGAAAAGAATTTGTAAGATTAACTCGAACCTGACGCCGGTCGATTATTGCCTATCGTGGTATTGAATAACTTTTTTAGGAATTAAGAAAAAGATTCACTGTTTTATTTATTTAATGACAATGAGAAGAAATAAAATTACCATTGTCGCGGCACTCAAATTCACCTTTTACCCTTTTTATTGGACGAACTCGTGGGTGCGAAGAGCAAATTGGCCTGTTACAGTGTAGGGATGGCGGTGATGAAAAATTTTCCATTTTTCAAAAAACGTTGGACTGGTGAATATGAAGCTTGTGATTTTGGTGGATTTAGCTTCAAATATTCAAAATGGAATTGCTAAACAAAGGATATTTTTGTTGTTCAACTTTAAAGCTTTTAAAATTGACCTTTGCCATGCAAACTTGGGTTGTTTTTCTTTCTTCCTTCCTTTCCCTCGTCCCCCAGTTTCTACTTTTGACTGATATAGTACTCAGCTTTTATATTTAAAATCTTGCTATGTGAATTACAGATAGATGAAAATGTGAAGAGGGAAATCATTAATCACAGGTCTTTGAGACACCCTAATATTGTTAGGTTCAAGGAGGTTAGTATATTTGGCAACTCTATCCCGACTTCCCGTTCAGAGTACTGGTTGTTTCAATCTGCTAAAACGTTCTGTAAAAATTCACCCAGATCATTTTAACGCCTACCCATCTAGCCATTGTTATGGAATATGCATCTGGAGGAGAACTATTTGAGCGAATCTGCGAGGCAGGGCGCTTTCCTGAGGATGAGGTTTTTATTCAATTTGTTCTCCCTTGCTCCTTTCATTCATTGTTGAACAGATTTCTTCCTTTGATATGTTAGCTGCGTACCTTGTTGACCAATGATTATGAACTAGGCTCGTTTCTTCTTTCAACAACTCATTTCTGGGGTTAGTTATTGCCATGCGATGGTAATTAAATTCCTCATCTCCATTCACTGATTCATTACAGCTTAAAATTGTTCTTATCGCTCACTTGAATGAAATATACATAATGTTAATGCACTGGTCTCCTTTTCATTATGTCTTTTCATGAAGCAAGTATGTCATCGGGACCTGAAGCTGGAAAACACTTTATTAGATGGAAGCCCAGCACCTCGCTTGAAGATATGTGATTTTGGTTACTCCAAGGTAAGAACATGTTCGTCTTCCTTTATATTTTACTGGGAAATTTTTGGTTGAGTATTTCTCTCTTTTAAATGATGCGTTTTTCTCAGTTTGTTTAAGAATACATCTATGTCTGCTCATCACCCATGTTAGTGCATTTTCCTGCTACCCTTACTAGCATTTT
Source organism: Vachellia pachyceras (assembly GCA_025593235.1). Taxonomy (NCBI): domain Eukaryota; kingdom Viridiplantae; phylum Streptophyta; class Magnoliopsida; order Fabales; family Fabaceae; genus Vachellia; species Vachellia pachyceras. The sequence goes on from JANTPZ010013172.1 coordinate 6,454, forward strand.
CTGGAACAGTACCTCCAAAATGCTTCTTGCCTGACATAGTCCTTTAGTGTTTGTTGTGTTGTGTTCTGAGGTCCATTGGAATTGAAATGGAGCTTGCAATGCACATGCATTGGCACCTTGGGGTCCGTGAATTTTCTTGTTTGGGTCCTTTTTGTTTATAATTTCAACATCCTTGTGTTTCAGAAGCACCTAAATTATACTCTTCATCAATTTGGGGTTTCTGCAATTGTAAATTATTAACACTATGATACTGTTTCTTCCTTGAGTTGTGATTTTTGGATCTATCTGTAAATTACTAGTCTATTAGTTGTTGTTATTGACAGTCATCAGTGCTTCATTCACAACCGAAGTCAACTGTGGGAACTCCTGCATATATTGCTCCAGAAGTATTGCTGAGGCAAGAGTATGATGGTAAGGTAGGCGAACTCTGGTATCATTTTCTTGTTCTTTCTTTATGGAAGTAGTTCTGTCACATTGGATGTTGTAAATAATTCTGATGTTGTAATTGTGCTCTGGCTAGTTAGCGACTTGTGGTGGTTTTAGAACAACTACCATTATCAGTAACTATTCTTACTATATCCAATGGTCATTTTTGTATGGGCCATGTTTGTTTTTTATACTTAGTGGGTTGCTAATTTGTTGCCATGCATTTGATATCAGATCGCTGATGTCTGGTCTTGTGGAGTGACCTTATATGTGATGCTAGTGGGATCGTACCCTTTTGAAGATCCTAATGAACCAAAGGATTTTCGAAGGACTATACAGGTAGATTGGTCGTTTATATGATATCATGTTTCTTTGTGAGTGGTGGTCGGTTGCTTGAGTTACAACTTGTTATGGCTGTGTACCATTGCAGAGAATTTTGAGTGTCCAGTATTTCATTCCAGACTTCGTCCAAATATCTCCTGAGTGTCGGGACCTTATCTCTAGGATATTTGTTTTTGATCCTGCAGAGGTAAGTATTTATTTTCCGATAGGTGATCTAGTCCTCCATCTAAATAATTTGATCGCCTCTTTGCTTTGTCTGAGGAATTTTGTTGTGTAGATGCCTTTTATATCGACTTGAATTTCTTTTTAGCTGTAGTTCTTTTCTTCTAGCATTCTATTTGAGGTTGTTAATGTTCAAGCTACGTTATTTTTTCCCTCGTTTCACTGAGAAATCTTGCTATTTAGATGCTTTCTATTTGCTATTATTTTTATCTCCCCTTCATTATATTTGCGCTGTTGCACATGTTTAGTATGATGTTTAAACTTTTAGATTGATTGGGTTTTTTTCTTTTTTGCCGCTAGGCGTGGTTGCCACTCCTATAGTCCCCTTGGGAAAATGTTTTATTGGTTGCAGTATGCCATTGCCACCATTTCTTGTTGCTCTTAATTCTCATTTTGTAAACTGTAGCTACTGTTAACCATGTGCCTTCGTTAACGAGAATTTCTTTAATGTTATACTTTGACTTTTGGTGTTTGATGGGGATGGTAAAATGTGATTATAAATAACCGCCCAAGAAAGTTGAATGCTTATTATGAGTTTGACCTCTTGGTTGTAGAAGATAGAAATATGTCTTATGCACTCTGCCTTGCCAGTTTAATTATTCATATGCGCCTTATTATGCTTTTGGACATTTGTATGACAGAGAATCACTATTCCTGAAATCTTGAACCACGAATGGTTTCTGAAGAATCTCCCTGCTGACCTAATGGATGAGAAGATACTGGGTAACCAATTTGAAGCGTCCGACCAACCAATGCAGAGCATTGATGTGATCATGCAGATAATTTCAGAAGCTACTATACCACCAGCTGGAGCCTGTTCTTTGGATCAGTTTATGGCAGACTTTGACGGAGATGATGGCATGGACGAATTAGAGTCGGACTCTGAGCTTGATATTGACAGTAGTGGGGAGATGGTGTATGCCATTTGATTTTAATTCACTTGTATCTGAAAAGGTGAGAGTATCAAGATTATGATGACATGGTATGGTGTGCTCATGGCCTTGTCAGCGTCAGGAAAGAAATGTGTGATTGAAATATTTTCCCATAGAGTTGGTTAATAATAGGTAATATTTAATGTTTGTATGCATCTCATGATTGGCGATCCGCACAATATCTATCAGTGTCGCTTGGAAGAGTAACTTGAAGAGTTGGTGGTCAGAGGAAGAAATGGTATTACCCTATCTCCCTCTTCTGTTGAAGTTACTTGGAGGTCATATGCTACTAGTTATGTATCTATACTCCGTGTAAACAGTTTTTCTTAAACATTTCTAAGCTCTGTCAATGCTTATGCGCCCTGCGTGTATAAAGCCCCCCTTCTTTTATTAATATATTCCTCATCGCCACTGTATCTATGTGGGTCGGCCTGTTTCGTGGTGATTTACCCCATCTAATATGCTGTTGTAGTTTACACGCTTGTTATTGCGGGTAGGGAAGTACATAAGATCATTAAGGCAAGTTCTCTGTGCTTCAACAAATTCATCAAGGGGTTCACTTTCATGTCCCATCGCAGCACGAATATACTGAGACACCTCCTTCATCAGCTGATCAGCCTGACACACATAAAAAGGAGGCAATGTAAGCATGGTTTCCCTAACATATCATGTTATCTCCAATAGCTCCACAGGAAAAACCTAAATTTTATAGGCCCCCCTTTTAATAAAAAAAGAAAAAGAAATTGAATAAACCCTTACCTACTCAAAATGGGTCAAAATTCCTTTTAAAGCAATGAGTAAAATCTTTCATAAAAAAAGGAAGGAAATACAGAAGGATAAAAAATTCTCTTAAAAAAACCAATGGCAAGATTGACATATACCTTTATATCATATTACTATGTAAATATGCTTTTGGGAGTTTTTTTTCCTGGAGAAGATGGTAGAGTGTTGAAAAAAAAAAAATGAAAGGGAGCGGTATTTGCTCTCTACATGGGAAAGGCAGGGCAGAGTTTGTTCTGGTACAAAATAATGAAAGATCACCATGAAAGATCACCAAAGTTTAGTGTGTTCTATTAAACAATTTATACATGTAGAAAAAACTATGCAAATACATAGATCTTTCATTTCATCTTCCTCAAAATCTTCAATCACATCACAGGGACAACAGACCCATTTGCAGCACGCTTGGCTCCTTTTTTTCCCCTCTCCTTATTAATTTTCTCCTCCAGTGGGTGCTTGGCATTGTCATGTTCCAGTAAGCTTAGAAGCTCTTTTCTTACCATCTCATCAGAACAATAGAGGTGGAACCCTCAGCTTAAGAAGACAAGAAGTGCATGCGCATGTTGTGGGGGCCAAATAAGAGGAAGTGATGGAAGATGTACAAGTGGATTCTCAAGGAGGCTTTAATTCTTGAATGCAATTCTATAACTGTTGTAAATATTCTAGACAGTATTAGAAATAAACCCGAGGGCCAGCTTTGTTGAAAATGGTCAAATTAGAAATAAGTAGACTTGATGAATTTAGATTGTAACTTGCATACAAGGAAAGTAATGATTGTGCTGATTGTTTAGCCAACCTTTTGACTATTTTTGAGAGACCACTCCAATCTTTACATAGGTATTTGTATAATGATTTTGTGGCATTAACTCTCCCATGGATGATAACGATATAAGAGAAGGGCTGATGCCACGTATTACTAGAAAAAACCCTTATATTGAACATTATTTTTATACATATGTCGAATTTTTTTGGCCAGTGTGCAAGTCTCGAATTTAAATCCTACTTAAAAAAGGTGATTACATGAAGCACTGAATTTAGAACTATTATAATTGAAAGCTCCTGATACATGAATTTTCCTCCCGATGTAAAACTGAATCTCCTTTTTTGATCCCTGAACCACCGCACGTTCATCGCAGGAATGACCTCACCACTAGACAAAATGATGTGGTTTGGTGTACAGCGATGTCATAAGAAGAAAGCCGCATTTTTAAACTCCCTGAAGCCAATCCAAGTTAATTTCTGCTCTCAGCTGCTCTATAGTTAGATTGGGAAGCTCGCGTTGGAAAGGTTCCCAGGATGCAGCTGTCTCTTCATCACATGCTACAATCGTTAAACGCTGGAGATTCATGACTGAGACTGGCAATTCACACCTTGAGCAACCCTTCATGTAGAGCTTTTCTAGATTGCACAAGTACCCAAAGTCCTCTGGTAGTTCATTAAGGCTTATGCAGTCTGAGATGTCAAGATG
>JANTPZ010013173.1:0-11161 GCA_025593235.1 Vachellia pachyceras
CATCCTAATTCAAAGCAGAGAAAATTAAATGATCGATCGGAACACCACCACCAGGAAGAAGTGCGCATACACACACACACATGTATAGAAAGGAAAAGTCAAGGATATTATAACAGAAGATCAAGTGGCAATAAGACTCCATAATGCAGATATATAGGCACAGCAAAGAAAATGGGGTCCAGATATGAGTAAGAACCGAGATGGATTTGATGTTTAAAAAGGAAGAAAGTTACGGAAGAAAATACGAGTCGACTGGAAGCATGTTGGAGAAGGTGACACACGCGTCGATGGCGATTTGAAGCACCGTGCTCGCGTGCGTTCATGCATGCTGCTCCAGAAAAAAGAAATGGCTTATATACATGTATGAATGAATGGCGTGGGGTTCTGATTTTGGAATGGAAAGGAACAGTGAGAAGAATATTCAAATGATGATGAAGGTTTGGAGAAGTCACGTATAGAAATGTTGATTATGGAGAAAATCTCTACGAACCCAGAAAATGCTGAGTGCAAAAAACTATCAAATCAGTGTTGTTAATAAGAGTACAGAATAGATTGTGGAGAGGGTGAAGGAGATGATGATAGGCTGAGTCGAAATGTTTGGAAGACAAAAAAGAATGTGTACATAATTCCAGAATAGTTGAGGTTGTGTAGAGATCCGAGATTAAGTCTGTCATTGTTACGAGTTAATGATATATGTGATTATAACAGGTTGCGATGATAGCGTGATTTGTCCTTTTTCTTTTTAACAAGGTTGGGGTGGGAAAATACCAAGTTAGGGTATGTTCTATGATTTAATATCTTGTTCAAAGAGGGAAAAAAATTGACTTCGGAAATACAAAAATAACATACGCATATAAATAAATGAGATTTTCACCATGTATATCTAAATCCACAAACCTATTACATACATATATACATACTTACATATCCATAAATGGCTTTCTCAATAGTTTATTGATATGCAATAATCTTGTTTATGTTGGGTACAGTTAATTATGTATGAACACACACTACCAGAAAAATATCATTTAGCAACAGAAAATATTAGCGATCCTCGTTTTAGCGATGGAAAATAGCCATTTAGCGACGGATTTGGCATTTTTCTGGTAGTGACAGACATGAAATAATGAGCCCGTTTGACAAATTGCCATAAGCCACTTATAAGTGCTTATTCACATAAGCCGAGGCAAATATGTGGAAGAGATTGTCTCTTTTTACGGAAAAGCACTGTTAAACGTGTTTATGAAAATAAGCATATGGTTACCAAACATGCCCAATATTTCATACAATCTTCAGTTGCTTTATGATTATTTATGCTATTCGGAAAATGCTTGTTCAGATGATTTTTAGTGTGACTATATATAGCATTAGACATATATAGGACTGATCTTACACCCTTGATTTTCACAAGAAAATAAGGTACATTTAGATACTTCTTTTGTTATTTTTAAAATTGTAAGGATTATGTCAACCCTTTTTATTTAAATTAATAAAGACATTATATGCCTATTTTGTTTTTATGCATGGATTTATATATTGTCCTATCAGCTCAGTTCAATATTTATATATAAATCATACTTCTTATTGTAATATATAAATATAGACAATTTTAATTAACAAACATGTATCACCTAATATGTGCGTGTGTTTAAACAATTGTTGCCAATGAGAGTACTAACATGCTGCTGAAGGACAATGGCATCACCTATCTACCTTTTGTTTGTTTTGTTTGGATGTTGTTTTCCCTCTCCTTTATTTATATATAGATACAATTTACATGGGCTGTTATAATATATCTATATATAAGAATTTTTAATTAATGAATTTTTTTAAAACATGTGAACAATGGGTAATTTTGTTTATTAATTTATTGGTATATATGTGCATGAGTTATATATATTTGGGGGGAGATAGATAAATCTAATACATTATATGTGTGTATATGTTAACAAGGGTAATTTTATCTTTTATTATATTATAACCTATTCTTCTTTGTAATATAATCAACCATGTTTATACATATGCATCATTTTTCTTTAAAACACACTCATGTAAATATCATTGCATTCCCATACATTTTATTACATTCTTAAGAATTCTGTGAACCACACTGGTCTCGTTTGGTAACATTTCTAGAAAGTCTGAAAGCCCGTTTAATAGTGTTTTTATGCAAAACGACATAATTTCCTTTATACATAATCAACCATGTTTCTACATATGCATCATTTTTCCTTAATAGTGAACCAAACACACTCACGTAAATATCATTGCATTCCCATACATTTTATTACATTCTTAAGAATTCCGTGAACCATACCGGTCTCGTTTGACAACATTTCTAGGAAGTCTGAAAGCCCGTTTAATAGTGTTTTTACGCAAAACGACATAATTTCCTTTATACATAAGCAACCATGTTTCTACATATGCATCATTTTTCCTTAATAGTGAACCAAACACACTCACGTAAATATCATTGCATTCCCATACATTTTATTACATTCTTAAGAATTCCGTGAACCATACCGATCTCGTTTGACAACATTTCTAGGAAGTCTGAAAGCCCGTTTAATAGTGTTTTTGCGTAAAACGATATAATTTCCTTTATACATAATCAACCATGTTTCTACATATGCATCATTTTTCCTTAATAGTGAACCAAACACACTCACGTAAATATCATTGCATTCCCATACATTTTATTACATTCTTAAGAATTCCGTGAACCATACTGGTCTCGTTTGGCAGCATTTCTAGGAAGTCTGAAAGCCTGTTTAATAGTGTTTTTGTGCAAAACGATATAATTTCCTTTACATATTCATCCCGACTTACGTAAAAGTACTTTTCTACCGCGTTCTTAAACGAATCAACTACAAGGGATTGAGTCCCCTTAGGGAGCTGTTTTCTCAAAACATGACAAAATATTTCATGAGAAAAGTAAAGATATTAAATTTTGAAGGATAAAATAAGCTAATTTAAATTTTAAACTTAAAGACTTGAGTACAATCAGAACGAACAAAACAACTCAACAGGGGCAAGGAATTCAAAAGCCTCATGGGAACCGCTCTGAGAAGTGCTATAAATCTCGACAAGCCCCTTCACCTTCTGCTTCCCTCGTATAGCCTCGAGGAATTCTCAAAGTTCGCTTCTCTTCCGCATTCTCTTTCTCTCTCTAATTCTTGGATCCCCGCCAAAGCCCGCCTCAGAGCCAAAGCCCTCGGTTTTCTCAGTTGTTCGTCAATGGCCACGAGCTCACCGTTGCGCCATCAAGTGAGGCACAGGATTGAACTCTCCGATACGGAGAAGAAGATCTTCGATAGGCTCTTGGCTACCCTTCGACGGTTCGGTTTTGAGACTCAGCTTCGAGTTGCCGGTGGATGGGTTCGGGACAAGGTCTTTTGATCAACTGGGGTGTTGTAATTTGAACATGCATTTTTTGTAATGGCGGTTAATTGATTGTGCTTGTTTGCTTTACAGCTTCTGGGAAAATATTGCTATGATATTGATATCGCTCTCGACAATATGATGGGCACCGAATTGGTAGATAAGGTCAGGGAGTACTTGTTGTCGGTGGGTGAGGATGCGCAAGGAGTATGTGTTATTGAGAGGTATGTGTTCTCCAAGAATGGAAGGGAACTTAACATTCGAGAGAAGAGAGATATATGATTACAAATGAGCCATTTATGTAGGAAATCCATAAGCTAATAGCTAAGGCAAGATTTATACTCCTAAGAGATGTGATACAATATTAAATCATAATCAAAGCATATCAATGATACAATCTCTCTGGATTGTGTCTTCCTCATTATCTCATTTTCATCTCTTTTTCCTTTTCTTCTTTCTTTTGATTGAAGATGGGGGCTTTGATACCATGTCATTAAAGGGAATAGTTTAATTCAACTTAATAAGCTAGGAAGATCATAAGCTAATTACTATTGAAGAATAAGTTGTGGATGATCAAACAATTACAAGAGAAGATTAAGGACTGCTTCCTCCTCATTATCTCATTCTTACAAGGGTTTGATGTCATGTCAAGAATTAAAGGGAATAATTATATTCAACTTAATAAGTTAGAAAAATCATAAGCTCATAGCTATTGAAGAAGAGGTTGGGGATGATCAAACAACTAGATAAAAGAAGATTTAGGACTGTATCTTCCTCGTTATCTCATTTTCTTTCTTGACCTCGTGATCTCCTTTTCTTCTTATTTTCATTGGAAATGGAGACTCTGTCAAGAATTAAAGGGAATAATTATATTTAAAGTTAGGAAAATCATAAGCTAATAGCTATTGAAGAAGAGGTTGAAGATGATTAAACAACTAGAGAAGAGAAGACTAATGACTGTTTCTTCCTTATTATCTCATTTTCTTTTTTCCTTGTTTACTACTCCTTTTTCATTGGAGATGGAGAGATGGAGGCTCTGATTTCATGTCAAGAATTGAAAGGAATGATTATATGCAACTTAGCATTCAACTTATAAATAAGTACAAATAAGCCTTTGTATAGGAAAATCATAAGCTAATAGCTAACTCCAGAATCTAATTAAATGTAATCATGTCTCAGATTTATACTCCTAAGATGTATAGAATGAGATAGGATACTAGCTCGAGTTATAATCAAATCATATCAATAATATAATCTCAACACCCCTTTCAAGCTTTACGGATCTCGATGGAATGAGATGACGACTTAGGTTTGGATGGAACATTTGTGAAGGACATAACACGTAGGGTCGAAGAAGAGTTTGTGAAGGACATGACAATGTGAAAAACAAATGGTTAGTAGGGTCGAAGAAGAGTTTGGGGATGACGAAACAACTAAAGAAGAGAAGACTAAGGACGGTGTCTTCCTCATTATCTCATTTTCTTTCTTCCCTATGATCTCCTTTTCTTCTTCATCTTTTTCATTGGAAATGGAGGTTCTATCAGGAATTAAAGGGAATAATTAATTAATAAGCTAGGAAAACCATAATGCTATTGAAGAAGAGGTTGGGGATGATCAAACAATTAGAGAAGAGAAGACTAAGGACTGTTTCTTCCTCATTATTTCATTTTCTTTCTTCTTTATGATCCTTTTTTCTTTTTCTTATTCTTTTTCATTGGAGATGGAGGCTCTAATACCATGTCAAGAATTGAAGGGAATGATTATATTCAACTTATAAATGAGAGTACAAATAATTCTTAATGTAGGAAAATCATAAGCTAATAGCTAAACCCATAATCTAATTAAATATAATCATATCTTAGATTTATACTCCTAAGATGTATATAGAATATGGCATAAGATACTGTGCTTGTTTGGAAAAGTTTATTTACTCCCCAAAAGCACGTTCAACAGTGTTTTTCCGCAAAACGAGATAATCTCCTCCACATATTTACCTCGGCTTGCATAAAAGTACTTCTTTACCGCATTCCCAAACGGACACACTAGCTGCAATCACAATCAAATTGTATCAAACTCGACGAAATGAGATGGCGACTTGGTTCTGGACAGAATCAAACATTTGCAAAGGAAAGACCATGCACATGGCAACATGAAAAACAAATGGTTGGTAGGGTCGAAAAAGAGGTTGGGGATGATCAAACAATTAGAGAAAAGAAAACTAAGGACTGTGTCTTCCTCATTATCTCATTTTTTTTTCTTCCTTATGATCTCCTTTTCTTCTTCTTCCTCTTCATTGGAGATGGAGGCTCTGGTACCATATATTCAACTTAGCATTCAACATGATATATGAGAGTACAAATAAGCTTTTGTATAGGAAAATTGTAAGCTAATAGCTAACTCTAGAACCTAATCAAATATAAACATATATCAGATTAATATTCCTAAGATATATGGAATATAATCAACAATTTTGAATGTCATTTATATAGTTAAGGGAGGATTTCTTTGGTGGTTGGTCCTATTACTTTCTACTGGGTAATCTTTACATAAAGCTTCAATTTTTGCAGCAACCCGGAGCAATCAAAACACTTGGAAACAGCAAGGATGCGTCTGTTTGATATTTGGATTGATTTTGTAAACCTGAGGAGTGAAGAGTATGCTGAAAATAGCCGCATTCCTACCAAGGTATGTGATTAGTAGTTGTTTTGTTTTTTAATAGATTATTTGCTCCGCTAGGATTTCAAAATTTGCTTTATATGTTTAGTTTGGCTTGAAAATGGAAGTCATTAATAGTTTTCTTGTTAGATTGGGGGACTTCGTTGGGATGGAACTTTGTGCCTCTATTCCCATAATTAGTCACCTGCCTTAACTAAAAGTTGTTGTCAAGTGTAATTGTGCCCTTCTTTCTTGTTTTGCTTGGTGCTAAGTGTATTTTTGCAAAATTGAATGTGTATTCTAGAAATCATTTAAAATTCACAGTATCCAAGTCAAATGCCAGGATTAAAATTTATCTTATGTCTAACAGCAAAGGTTTGGCACTGCTGAAGAAGATGCGTATAGGAGGGACTTGACCATAAACAGGTATCTTTCTTTGCTTAAAATTTTCTGACAGTTCTATGCACATGGCAATGACACAATTAGCAACCATAAGATCCAGTTCCCTCTATTTATCTGTTACTCACATGTGCATTTATATTCATGCTGCTCCTGCTCATATTCTGGAGTCTCATTTATGTTTGTGCTTGACAGCTTATTCTACAATATCAACACTGATTCAGTTGAAGATTTTACTAAAAGAGGTGGGAACAGGTCGTAAATATCATAATTCCCCAAATAAGCTGTTTGGAGATGCTAATTTCCCATTTTATCTGTCAATTTGTTTTTTTTTTGGTCCTGCAGGGATCTCTGACCTGAAATCTGGAAAGATAGTGACTCCTTTGCCTCCAAGGGAAACCTTTATGGATGATCCATTAAGAGTTCTCCGAGCCATTCGTTTTGGTATGGCATAATTTTCATGAAGTGTTTGTCACTGCATATAGACATGGATGCTTATTATTATTGGCCGAGCTTCTGCTTATATTTTGATTGCAATCTCTTCTAAGCTGATGGACATTGTTTATTATCATTTTAGGTGCTAGATTTGATTTTACTCTTGATGAAGACCTGAAGAGAGCTGCGGCATGTCATGAAGTGAAAGAAGCACTGGCTGCTAAAATTAGCAGAGAGCGAATTGGAACAGAAGTACTATTGCAATCTTTCATTTGACCTTCTTTTCTTTTCTTTTTGGTTCTTTGAGAGTCTGTCTGGATTTCCTATAGAAACTTTCTCTCATTTACTTTGTATAGCAAAGTTAGTTATTTATACTTTTTTTCTCTATTTTGTAGATTGATCTAATGATATCTGGAAACCAGCCTGTCAAAGCAATGACTTGTATATGTGATCTGACATTATTTTGGATTGTCTTCATTCTTCCTCCTGAGTTTGAGCCTCCCATTGCTGATGGATGTGACAGGTTTAGTTTACAAATTGGTGACCATTTATTCTTTATATCATGTTTTAAAGTTTATTAGGATATTGGTGAAAAATATAGGTAGTTTGGATGCCAGAAAACAGTAAAAAACCATTATTTTTCATCTAGACACTAAAAATGAAATTGTGTTGAAAGTGGTGAAAACCCTATACCCGTCTATGGACATGAAGCAGTTGGGATGACTTGCGATAAGATCATCCTTCTTTTACGTCTGAAGATTTCAATTTCCATGTAGGTTTGGATATTTTGGCTGGTCATGCTGATCAATTGATAATTCTTCTTTATTCAGGCATTGCTGTACTTACCTGGATACTGCATGGAATCTTATCCATTTAGTTGGAGAATCAACCTTCACTGTGAATGATGCTCTAAGTTGACCATTTTTAACTCATTCTTGATTTATTCATTACCCTAGTAACTAGAGTTGTATTCAAGGCCATTTCTTTCCCTTTTAGGTTTTCATGATAGTAAACAATGTTTTTGTGTGTAGGATGAACAAAGGAGATTAACCTTGTGTGCTGCTCTGTTTCTCCCCCTGAGAAGTACCACTTACAAAGATAAGAAAGCTAAGGAGGTACATGCCCCTTCTTATTTGATGTTGTGCAATAGTGGCTTGTTAGCCTAAGATGCAAAATGTATTTCTTGAGGCATGCTGAATTGTTCATGCAGCATAACCTGTTGAAGTATATACTTACAATTTATGTGCTCTTTTTCTTCTGGTATCTAATTATTGCATCTAGTGTTCTTTTCTTCTGGCAGCTATGATTTCAAGTAAATTGCTTGTTTGGTTGGCTAATGTGTTTTTAATTGCAGATTCCTGTTGTCAGTCATATTATCAGGGAGTCTCTCAAGAGAAAAGCTAAAGATGCAGAAAAGGTCAGTTCTCATCTCTACTGAGTAAATTCTGAAGAACTATACATGTTGCAGCTTGCAACTATAATAAAAATTAGTTTATCGTATTCCAACTCTGGCTAACATTTGAATTATTTGTTTGTTTGTGCTTGTTCTTCTTGATGTAGGTGCTTGATTTACACCACTCATCGTATAAACTGATGTTGTTAATCCCTTGTCTTGCTTTGAATGAGGACGTCAATCTAGATGTTGATTGGATGAGAGATTTGGCTGATGTCCCTGTATCTTCGAGACTCCGTGTACTGACAGGTACAACATTCTTGCTACCTTGATGTTGCATTAGCATTTTGGAATTTCTTGAGCGGCACAAGGATGTTGCACAAGGACTTGATAGTATGCTCACTCTCCTCTTGCTTGTCTGTTATCTTACCTATGAGCATTCATGCAGGGTTTATCTTAAGAGAACTTAAAGACTATTGGCGAGTTGCACTTTTTATATCCACATTAGTGCATCCCATTGACATCGGTGACGCTGAGGATGAGCACTTGCAGCTGTGCAAACGGAGAGATCTATTCAAGACTCTAGAGAATTCCATAATCAAACTGGGTGAGCTAAGTGCATTCTCCTTTCATTCTGCTAAATGTGCTTTATCTGGCAGTCTTGATACCTCCTCTTCTTTGCATAAATCTTTTGATGTCGCATACTGACACGTTTTGGCGAGTTGTAGGACTGGAAAATATTTGGGACGTAAAACCATTGATCAACGGGAAAGAAGTTATGAGTACCTTGCAGCTTAAAGGAGGACCACTTGTGAAGGAGTGGGTAAGCCATTATCCTGCTTCCGTATTTTCTCACACCGTTCAAAGATGTTGTATTAAATTTGCGCGCACACAGTTATTTTACTTTTGGATTCATGTTTTTGGGTTACAGCTTGACAAGGCAATGGCCTGGCAACTAGCACATCCTTCTGGAACTGTTGAGGAATGCATTGATTGGTTGAAGGAAAGCAAGTCTAAGCGTGTAAAGATGGAGTGAGTTTCTTGATCATGATTCTCTTCAGTTTATGGATTCAATCTCTGAGATTGAGATAACACAACAGAGGAAGCAAAGCCAAGTTAGTCACACTGATACTAGTACAATATGTGTGCGCATGTTATTGAAATGTGCAAAAGCGAGACATTCTTAATCTGGATGGGGCCTGTAAATGTATCACGTCGAACTTGTTTATTTATTTTATTCCCTTGTTGTGGGGTTACTGTATGGGAGCTATAGAATGTAATTGGGAGAATGGACACAGATTCTGAGGTAAATATGTGAGAGAAATTTTGTTTTGATAAACGCAGGAATGGCTTTTGGATGCCCAAACGGGCTATCCAAACAAGCTTTATTCCGAGAGAACTCTAGGAATTTTGTTAGCTTGTTAGGGCTTAGATTTGGTCAGCCTTTTTTATTTTTTTTTTTTGTAAGTTTGAAAAATTCGTTATGCTAATTCTAATAAAAATTATTGTTTAATTCTCATAGTTTATCTTCATTTTCAATAGATTCCTTATATAACCAATAAATGGTAAGTTAAGGTGGTAAGTAACTTTATTCCTCTAATAAGGAAGATACAAATTTGAATTTTAAAAAGCTCTAGTGGAAAAGCTGGTTATCTTTGCAAATATCATGAATGATTTAAAATTTTCATCGGTAAATGGGACGCTTTTTCTATACTAAATAAAGATAGATTTGTTTATATTTCAAAATTGGACTAAAAAAATTCAATTGTGCAAAATCCAAATGTGCAAGAATATTTTAATTCAATTCAAATTCAGATTTTAATAAAAAGCACGTATTTTAAAAAAATCAAAACCCTATTAAAAAGTAGCATATGGTTGGATGGGTAGGACAATAACAACATACTAATACGTACTCCCAATCCAAATTTTACGGGGAGCATATGCTGGGGAAGAAAGGTTGAAAGCTGTGCAATCAGAAGTAGCATTTAATTTGCAAGCTCAAGAAGAAATTATGGCTGGATGTGGACGGGTGGGACTAGGGGGAGCTATTCTGTTTAGGAGGCCTGTAACGTTGCTGAGAAGATTGTAAAAGATTGTGATGATCCTCAAATCTTAGCCGTAGGAGCATGTGAAAGGAAGTATGGCAATTGAAAGTCCCTTGCAAAGTTAGGAATTTTACGTGGAAACTATTGTCTAATGCTCTACCCACTACGCAAAATCTGCGAAAACGTCACTGTGCAACGGCTGATTTGTGCTTCCCAGCTTGGTTTGGTAGCTGTTTTTCTTTCCTCTGTCAGGATGATAATGTGACTGATATTGATACCTGGATTAATTGGCTGCTTTGTAATGTTAATCTGTGAGAGTGGCATAAAGCTTATCTTGCTATGATGTTATGGCAGATTTGGAGGAGGAGATGCGAATTTATCTATATCAGAACTTGACTCCTGATCCTACATTTACACAAGATGGATCCCTTCTGCATGAATACTGGGAGGCCCGTGGCTGGAAGCAAAATGCTGATGGTCTGTCCAGATCAGTAAAGCTAATACAAAGTTGCAGCCCCTGCAGGTAATGCTCTAAAAATCAATGTTGATGGGGCTTTTAATAGAGAGGAAAATCTTGCATTTATAGTGGTTCGTGATTCAAATGAACGGGTTTTGGATGGTTTTAACAAGAGGGCTACGTAAGAGTCTCCGTTTGCAATGGAATGTTTAGCTTCAATCAATTAGATGAGGTGATGTTTGAATCTAACAACCAATCCCTTGTAAGCTGTGTTGAAAAGGGCTTTGCTAGTCTTGATTGGAGATGCGATATTATAATTGAGAATATCCTTGAATAAATGAAACTAATTAGAAATCACGATTTTCTGTAGATTTTCATGGAAGCAAATTTGGTGGC